>CAHIKZ030003960.1:0-50062 GCA_903632075.3 Acanthosepion pharaonis
CCGTCGACGACCACCTCTTCATCATTACCTCCGGCGCCCGCATTGGACAGGTCGGTGCGGATCGACGGAAAGTTGGTCAGGCGGCGGCCATCGACCACATCCGCTTCGGCCAGCAGGCGGGGGGTGTGGCAGATGGCGGCGACGATCTTGTCGTCCTCCATGAACTCGGTGACGATCTCGACCGCGCGCTCGTTCCAGGCGCAGCTTGTCGGGGTTGCAGGTGCCGCCGGGGATGACCAGCGCGTCATAATCGTCGGTATCGACCTCGTCGACGGTCAGGTGGGGGTCGCGGTCTCCGCCTTGTTGATGTCGCCTTCCATGCCCTGAGATCGGATCGGACTTGAGCAGGGCGAGCGTCACCTTCGCGCCCGCTTCTTCCAGCGCACGGCGGGGCTTGAAACAGTTCGACGGTCTCGAAGCCGTCGGCGGCGAGCATCAGGACGCGTGCACAGGAAGATCGGCCATGATCGAATACTCCTGTCGGGAAACGCACGGGGTGGCCCGATCAGAACCCGCGACCGCATCGGCCGTTCCGGAACGAAGCGACCAGCGACGCATTTGCAGAGGTGACCCGAGGGAGTGCGATGGCAAGCCGATTAATCTATTGCGATGACTTTGAAACCCGGCATCACCGGAGCAAGATCCGCGGCAAATGGGCTAATGGAGCCCTGAGGGCGGCGCATTACCGACCGGGATGAAATCGACCGGCTGAACCGCATCGGCCTGCCCCCGCGTACAAGGATGCGGTTCTGTCCCGCGCCAATGGCCATATCCAGTGGTCGGCTGGGACGAGAAGGGCCGCAAGCAATATCGCTATCACGCCGATTTCCGCGAGGCGCAGGACGCCGCCAAATATGAGCGCTGCGCCGCGTTTCAGCCATACCCTCCCGCCCTGCGCAAGCGCGTCGAAGCCGATCTGAAGAAGCGCGGCCTGTGCAAGGCGCGCGGTGGCCGCCGTCGTCCGGCTGCTCGACAATGGGCATCTGCGGGTCGGTAACGAGGCCTATGCCGCGACCAATAAGAGTTTCGGCGCGACGACACTGCGCAAGCGCCACGGCGAGTCAAGGGTACGACGCGGCTGCGCTATCGCGGCAAGTCGGGCAAGATGCGCGACCTGACGCTGACCGACCGTTCGCTCGCCAGCTTCGTCAAGCGGTGCGGGATCTGGACGAACAGCATCTCTTCGCACAGGTCGATGAGGACGGTGAGGCGAACCCCGTCTCCTCCTCCGATGTCAACGCCTATATCCGCGAGGGCGACGGGTTGCGACTTCACCGCCAGCATTTCCGCACCGGGCCGCCCAGCGTCGCCGCGTTCGAGGCCACGGCGCTGGCCGAAGCCGACCTCAGCCTGAAGGCGATGCTGGAACCCGTGGTCGAAAAGCTGGGCAACACGCCCGCCATCGCCGCAAATCCTATATCCACCCCTCGCTGATCGCGCTCGTCGGAAGGACGGGCAAGCGCGTTCCGCAAAGCGCTTCGCCTACCCCGTGCCCGCGCCGGGCTGAGCTGCGTCGAATGCGGGCTGATCGCGTTCTCGAAGCCGGAACCCCGGCGACCGGGCGGCCTGACCGCCCATCATTTCAGGAGTCCCCATGGCGACGAGCAGTACTTCGCCCAAAGGCACCGATCTTTGACGGTTCACGCATTCCCGATCAGGTCGAGAACATCGTCAACGCCACCTCACAGTGGGTACAGCATTATTGGCTGAAGGTGTTGATCGCCATCGGCTTCGCGCGGTCATCGTGCTGGCGCTGCTCTGGGTCCGCAAGCTGGGCGACAAGCTGTGCAGCTGTCCTGGTTTCGCGGGCGGCTGGGGCGATCTTGGGCCATGCCATCGCGCGGACGAACCTGTTCTTCATCGTCACCTCGCCGCGCAACTGGTCGCGGGCTATGCCGGCGCGCCGGGCGAGGTCGCCAAGACGATCAGCTTCTTCACCGTCGCCAGCGTGTTCCGGGGCGGCGATCTGGGCCGCGAACTGATCCTCGGCACGATCGGGCATCGCACCCAGTCCGAACATTATTCGGGCGAAGGCGCTGCTCTCGGCGATGGGGGCTGATCCGGTTGCTGGTGACGGCGGTGCTGTTCGCCATCGCACAATTGGTGGTGGTGCTCGACAATCTGGGCGTCAACGTCACCGGTCTCGTCGCCGGTTGGGCGTCAAAGCATCGCCATCGGTCAGCCGCGCAGGGGCATTTTCGGCGATCTGTTCGCCGCGCTCGCCATCATCTTCGACCAGCCGTTCCGGCGCGGCGACAAGATCAGCTATGGCAACACCAGCGGCGTGATCGGTCGATCGGCCTGAAATCCACCCCGCATCCGCGCCTTTACCGGCAGTTGCGGATCATTTCCAACCGGCAACTGCTCGACAAGGAAAATCCAGAACACCACGGTGCGCAACCATGTCCGCCGCCGTTTCGCGATCGGTGTCGCCTGAGAAACCCCTGCCGGTACGCTGGCCCGCCTGCCCGCGATCCTGACCGAGATCGTCGAAGGCGAAGGCGGTACGGTCGCCCGCGCCGGATTCGAGAATTTCGGCGCGTCGAGCCTGGACTTCGCGCTGCAATTCGACGTGCCCGGCGACGACTGGGCCACCGCACGATACGCGCAACCGGGTGCTGGTGAGCCTGATGGAAGCGGTTCGCGGCGGAGGGATCAGCATCCCCTATCCGACCCAGACCACCTACATACCGCCGCGCCCGATGGGACCTCGTCGCCCTCATCCCGGGTCCAGCCGGTCGAGGTGCATCGGCAACTAATCCTCCCTTTAAGGGAGGTGGCAGATCGAAGGACTGACGGAGGTGTCACGGCCAGCGGGGACCCCTCCACCATGCTTCGCATGGTCCCCTCCCCTTAGGGGGAGGAATAGGGCGGATCAGATGCCCCCTTCGTCCAGCGACAACAGCGTCGCGTTGCCGCCCGCCGAAGTGGTGTCGACCGACACCGCCCGCTCGCGCAAGCAGTACAGGATAATGCGGCCCGCCCGCCTTCGGCCTGGTGCCCGACAGGCCCTCGCCACCAAAGGGTTGGCTGCCACGATCGCGCCGATCATCGAGCGGTTGATATAGAGGTTGCCCACCGCCGCCTCGCTCTCAGCGACTTCACGGCGCGGGCGATGCGGCTGTGCAGGCCCATGGTCAGGCCATAGCCCTTGGCGTTCACCTTCGCGGATCGTCTCCGGACGGGGTGCCCGCTTCCCGGTCGCGACGTGCAGGATCGACCGAACCATTCTGGGTCAGATCCCTCGGCGATCGAGCCGGATCAGCGTCGGCGGCACGAACAGGCCGTCGACAGGCGCGTCGAGCGTCTTGATCGTCTGCGTCACCATCGACGCGCGATAGGCCATCAGCTTGTCATAGGCGGCCCGGTCGATCACCGGCCTGACATCGGTCGCCGGCTGGCCCGTGGGGCCGAGCACCAGCGTCTCCATCGCGCCCTTTGAGGCATTTCGATGACATTAATGGCGACATCGGCCTGCACCAGCAGCAGCCGGAGCGCCGAGCAACGCTACCCGCCGAGCGGAAGGACGAGGTGATGACGTCCGCCACCACCTGTTCCGGGCAGCGCAGATGAAACTGACGATCATCGCGTTGATGCCGCCGGTCTCGGCGATCAGCGGCACGATCGGGCGGTCGTCATCGGCCGCCAGCGTGCGCGCGATCCGCTTGGCGGTGGCGGTCGAACCGGTGAAGGCCACGCCCGCGATGCGGTGATCCTCGGTAAGGGCTGGCCGACCTCCGCCCGCCGACCGCGAGCAGCAGCGCGTCGCGCGGCACACCCGCGCGATAGGCCAGCTCGACTGCGGGCTTGCGCGATGGCGGGCGTCTGCGGCGCGGGCTTGGCGACGACGGTGTTGCCGGTGACGAGTGCGCGACCGTCGCCCCGGAAGATCGCCTAAACGGGAAGTTCGGCGCGACCGTGGCCCAGACGCCCGCCCTTCGAGGTGCAAACGTATTACGCTCGCCCGTCGGCCCCGGCAGCTCGACCGAACCGAGCCGTGCGCGTACCTGTTGCGCATAATAGCGACAGAAATCGGCGGCTTCACGAACCTCGCCGATCGCGTCGGGAATGGTCTTGAACGCCTCCTGCACCAGAATCGCCATCAGCCGCTCGCGATCCTGCTCCAGCAGGTCGGCCAGCTTTTCCAGCACGGCCCGCGCGGGTATCGAGCGGCGTCGCGTTCGTGCCGGGAAGGCCGCATGGGCGCGCGCGACCAGTGAAGCGACATCAGCGGTGGCGACGACCGGCTTCACAGCAGGCGCATTGACCGCCTTCACCGTGGCGTCAAGCGTCGCGATGTCGCTCAGGTCGTGCCGGTCAGTTGCGATGCCCGGGTGCGAACAGGTCGATGGGAAGCGGAATGCTCCGGATGCCGCGCACCACCGACAGCAACGATCTTGGCGACCGGATCGGCGAGGATCTCCGCCTCGGTCAGCCGCGCATCCGCCAGCTGATGCACGAAGCTGGAGTTCGCACCATTCTCCAGCAGACGGCGGACCAGATAGGCCAGCAGATCGCGATGCCCGCCGACCGGCGCGTAAATGGCACCCATGGCCATGCTCGCGCACCAGCTGCTCGTACAGGCCATCGCCCATGCCGTGAAGCCGCTGGAACTCGAAGTCGCTGGGAATTGCCCGCCCATTCCAAAATGGTCGCGACGGTCAGCGCATTGTGGCTGGCAAAGGCAGGGGCGGATATTCTCGGCCGCCAGCATGTCATGGCGACCGCCAGATAGGACACGTCGGTCGCCGCCTTGCGGGTGAACAGCGGATAGTCGTTGAGGCCTTCGACCCGGGAGTGCGCTTGATCTCCCGCTATCCCAGTATGCGCCCTTGACCGGGCGGACGTTCATGGATCCGGTCGAGGCCGTTGGCGTGCGATGACCGCGCGGGCGCGCTTGCCGCCATAGGCCTGCACCGCCATGCCGAAGCCATCCCAACCCTTCAACGCCCGGAAGCGCCGCGACGCCGCCGATGATGCCTTGAACATCTCCATTATCGGACTCCTCGGCATCGACGGTCAGCGCGCGATGCCCTTGTTGCCGCCTGCCGCGCCAGCTGCGCCAGCATGTCGGTCAGCGCGGGCGCATTCATAGGCGCGCGGCAGTTCGTAGCGCAGGTGGAGCGCCGACAACCAGCCGACACCGAATGCCCCTGCCGCCGGGTCGGAGCCGACCGCGTCGATCGCCTTCACATAGGCACGGAAATAGCGCTCGGCATCGTCATGCGTCCGCGCCGCCTCGCCCAACATGTCGAAGCTGGCGGTGAAGCCCTTGTTCTCGGGCTTCTTCATGCGGCGCATCGCTTCTTCGATGGTGCGGGCCCATCACGAAGATCTCGCCATCATCCGCATCGCGGCACCGACCGCCTGACGGACGAACGGCTCGCCCGCGCGCGACAGCAGCCGCTTGAGCGGGGCCCGCCTCGCCCTCGCCCACCAGCGCACGGCCGACGACCAAAACCCCCGGTGGCCGGTTGACCAGCTTCGACGCCGAGAGCGCGCCCGGTATGCGCGCGCCAGTCCGCCCTCGCCCAGCTTGTCGGCGATCAGCAGGTCGGCGGTTTCGGGATCGGGCACGCGTAAGGAACGCCTCGGCCAGACTGAGCAACGCGACGCCTCGGACGAATTGAGGCGATATTCCCGAGGAACTGGTTCACTCCAGCCGCGATTCTGTGCCGCGCGCAGATCCGGCGACAGGCGAGTGGCCTGGCGATCCGTTCGCGCGCTTCCGGGGTGCGTGGCGGCACGGTCGAGCAGCGCGGCTTCAGGACATCGGGTTTCGGGCGCGCGATACAGCGATTTCATGGTCTTACGCGTCGGGCGTTACGCCCCAGAGGTCAGGTCCAAGTTCGGGTCGAGCGGCGGCGCGCGGCGAAGCGTTGGCGGGTCGCATGGCGCTATGCTGTGATGGACCAGCGTTAGCGGAAATATGGGGATTGGGTATCGTTTGATACGATGTGGGTGTGGTTCGCCATTCCCATCGGAATTGAAATTTTGATGCCTTTTGGCGTATATGGATTGAAGGCGAGGACATCCGCCTTTTGTAGAGCCCCAGTCGCGGCTACGACCGGGGCTCATCTCTTGGGGCTCGGGCGGCTACCGAGCCCCGCCGGGCACCTTACCTGTTACGAACGTCGATGATCTTCGACCAAGGTCGCGAAGGCGATGACGACGCCCGATCAGGCACACAGATCGGCTACGGACATCCGCATTCCTTTCTGCAAAGTGACGGCGGACTTGCCGTCGAGCGATCACTAACTCGAACGGCCACATAAGATCATGTCAAATCGGTGTCCGATTACATGAGATCTTATTCCAAACCATCCCCGCCCCGCGTCGTTCTCCCGTCAAACCCCCTGAAAGGAGAGCCAAGATGGCCGATGACAGCCCCGTGAAATCGCCGCCAAGTTCCTCGACAAGCTGAAGGACAGCCGTTCGTCGATTGGTCTGACCGACGGCCAGCATTCCGAGCCGATGACCGCACAGATCGATGACGATCAGCCCAACACGCTGTTCTTCTTCGCAGGAAGGACAACCCGGATTGCAGGCGGCGGTCAGGCGATGGCGCAGTTCGTCGGCAAGGATATGACTTCTTCGCCTGCCTCGCGGGGCCATGTGTCGACCGACAACGATCGTCAGCAGATCGACAAGCTGTGGAATAATCAGGTCGAGGCCTTTGGTTTCCCGGAAGGGGGAAGAACGATCCGAACACAACGCTGCTGCGCTTCGACATCAATTCGGCCGGTTGGGGAACCGACATCTCGCTGTCGGGCCGGGTGAAGATGCTGTTCGGCGGCACGATCCGTTCGGACGAGTCGTCCAGCCATGCGGTGGTCGGCTCGGTCGCCTGATCGCGACAGCCGGATACGAAACGCCCGGGGCCAAGAAGGGCTTCGGGCGTTTTCTATTCTCGCCTGTGCCTCCGCTCCGTTCAGTCTGAGCGAAGTCGAAGGCCACGGGTAGCCTTTGCCAAAGGCATGTGGCGAGCCGTTTCCTTGGCGTTCGACTTTGCTCCAGGCTGAACGGAGTGGGACAAACTGGGCCGGAGGTCAGGCGTTGGCCTTGATCCATTCCTCGACCACCGGGGCGATCTGGTTGCGCCATTTGGAGCCGTTGAAGATGCCGTAATGGCCGACCTTTTCGGCCATATAATAACGCTTCTTCTCTCCGGCAGATTGGTCGCGAGCGTCAGCGCCGCACGGGTCTGTCGGGCCGGATATCGTCGCTCGCCCTCGATCGCCAGCAAGCCGATATCGCTGATCGCACCCGGATCGACACGCTTGCCATGATGCAGCATCTCACCCCTTGGGCAGTGCATGACGCTGGAACACCAGCTCCACCGTCTGGAGATAGAATTCCCCGCCGTCATGTCGCACACCGAGCGATATTCGTCGCCGAGATCGCTTGGTCAGATCCGCTGCTCTCACCGTCGCCCTGGACCAGATGCTTGAACATCTCCCAATGCGAAATCATGTGGTTGCCCGGGTTCATCGACATGAACCCGGCTAACTGCAGAAAGCCTGATAGACCCGCCGCCCCGCACCCGGATAGGTCATCGGCACGGTCGCGATCGCATTCTGCTCCGAACCGGGCGTGGGGTCGCTCGGTCGCCAGCAGGTTGACCGAGGTCGGCGCCCCTCGCGCGTGTCGACCGGTCCGCCCATCAGCGTCAGGGTGCGCGGGGTGCAGGGATGTATCCGCGCTCATCACGCAGGCCGCGACATAGCAGGGCACCGAAGGCTGGCAATACACCGCCAGCATTAATGCGCACCGGCCCGATCTCGGTCAGGAAATCGATGATATAATCGACATAATCGTCGAAATCGAACCGCCCGTCCGACAGCGGCACCAGCTTCGCGTCACGCCAGTCGGTGATATAGACTTCGCAGGTCGGCAGCATCCGTTCGACCGTGCCGCGCAGCGGCGTGGCATAATGGCCCGACATCGGCGCGACGATCAGCAGCCAGGGCTGTCCTCCACCCCTCGCGGCGGAAGCGCTTGGGCTGGCCAAAGGGCTTGCGCGCCAGATCTCTTCATGAACGACGACTTCGCGGCCATCGACGATCGTCTTGGTCAGGCCGAAAGCCGGCTTGCCCCGGGGTGCCGAGGCATGGGCGAAGACCTCCAGCGCCGATCCATGATCGCGCCGCCGCCGAAAATAGGCAAAGGGATTGGCCGGATTCTGAAGCAGCCCCGCCCCGAAATTGGCCAGCACTTTGCGCCCGCCAGCATCGAGCGTTGCATTTTCGCATAGGCGTCGTACAGCATCGTCGATTCCCTCGCGCTCCACGATCCGGGAGCCATGATGACCTACCGCTTACCACGAAACCGTTTGCGCAAGATGACCATAATATGGCCATCACGTCATGTGCCCGTGATCCATCGCTTCGCATAACGCCCGAAAGCGTCGGAACGATGCGCGATCACCGCCACCGGCGTTGAGCCCGTGTCCCGGCACTGCTGGGCCCCAAGCCATCATGGCCGAACCCGCCGCTGCCCCCAAGCCCGCCGTTCCGCCCAGCCGTCGCCTGAGCAATCTGAAAATGGTCTGGCGCTTCACTACCGCTACCCGCGCATCTGGCGGCGGCCGCGCTGTCGCTGCTGGTCGCGGCCAGCGCGACGCTGTTCATCCGCGCACCTTTCAGAAGGTGATCGATCACGGCTTCGGCCGGATGAGCGATACCAGCAATATCGCCCCTATTTCCGGGGCTGTTGGCGGTGGTGCTTATGCTGGCGCTAGCCACTGCCTTCCGCTTCTATTTCGTGTCGTGGCTGGGCGAGCGGACGGTGGCCGATATCCGTGTCGCGGTGCAGGCCAATCTGCTGAGGCTGGCGCCGCGCTATTTCGAGGGAGAACCGCCCTCCGGGATCGCCAGCCGGCTGACCGCCGACACCGCGATCATCGAACAGGTGGTCGGCTCGACCGTGTCGATCGCGCTGCGCAACGTGGTGATCAGGATCGGCGGGACCATCTATCTGTTCGCCCTGTCGCCCAAAGCTGACCCTGTCGCTGCTGGTCTGCATCCCGCTGGTCGTGCTGCCCATCGTGCTGCTGGGCAAGAAGGTGCGCAGCTATTCGCGCGACAGCCGGGATCGGCTGGCGGATATCGGCGCGATCGCGGTGGAGACGCTGGGCGCGATGAAGGTCGTCCGGGGACGTTCGGCGGGGGCGGCGGGAGGCCGAACAGTTCGAGCAGGCGGTCAGCAACAGCTTTGCCACCTCGCGCAAGCGCTTCCTGTGCGTGCGGTGATGACCGCGATGGTGATCGGGCTGTTCTTCGGCGGCCTCACCTGCTGCTGCTGGGGAAGCGGTCGCCGATGTTGCCAGCAGGCGGCTCGGGTGGCTCGCTGACGGCGTTCGTCGTGACCAGGATGCTCGTCGCCGGTTCCTTTCAGGCGCTGGACCGGTGTGGGGCGACATATTGCGCGCTTCGGGCGCGGCACAGCAACTGGCCGAACTGCTCGCCGAACAGCCGGAGATCGCACCGCCCCCCCCCCGCCGTGCTGCCGGTCGTGCCGATGGGCGCACTGCGCTTCGATAACGTCGTCTTCCATTATCCGACCCGGCCCGAAATCGCCGCACTGAACGGCTTCTCGCTGGACATCCGGCCGGGCGAGACGGTGGCGGTGGTCGGACCCTCAGGCGCCGGCAAGTCGACGCTGTTCCAGCTGGCCGAGCGCTTCTATGATCCGCAGAGCGGCAACATCTCGCTCGACGGCGTGTCCCTGCGCGATGCCGATCGGCCGCGATCGCGCGTATCGCCATGGTGCCGCAGGAAACGGTAATCTTCGGCGCCTCGGCACGTGACAATCTGCGCTATGGACGCTGGGACGCGAATGACGACGAGCTTTGGGGCCGTCACCGGGCCGCCAATGCCGCCGACTTCCCTGCGCGCCCTGCCACAGGGGCTCGACACCTTCCGGGCGAAGGCGGCGCGCGGCTGTCGGGTGGGCGCGCCAGCGCATCACCATCGCTCGCGTTGCTGCTCCGCGATGCGCCGATCCTGTTGCTGGACGAAGCGACCAGCGCACTCGACGCCGAGAGCGAACAGCTTGTCCAGCAAGCGCTGGAGCGGCTGATGGCGGATCGTACCACGCTGGTCATCGCGCACCGGCTGGCGACCGTGCGCGGCGGAACGGATCGTGGTGATGGATGGCGGGCGGATCGTCGAGCAGGGCGCCATGCCGAGCTGATCGCGGGTGGCGGGCTCTATGCGCGGCTTGCGAGCCTGCAATTTCACACGACTGATATAGCCGGTTTATTACCAGTTTTGGGCGAGGGATCCTTGGCCTTCGACTTCGCTCAGGCTGAACGGGGCGAGGGCAGGGGTTTCGCCCAGACCCCGTTCAGCCTGGCGAAGTCGAGGGCCGCTCCACCCTTCACAACCCTCTGAAATACCACCCCGCAATCGCGCTTGCAGCCCCCCCCCTCCCTAGGCTTCGACAATACCAGTTAAATACCGGAGATTGAGGATGACGCGGACGGCAGACGGATGGATGGGTGCGCGCTGGCGGCGATCACCCTTGCGCTTCTCAGCTCGACGGCAGGCCAGCCCCGCCACTCTCCCCGCCCTGTTCCCCGCACCGCATCGATGACGCTAGGCGACGGCACGATCGCCTTGGGCCGTTCGGTCGCGTTGATCGTCGCCCCGGTACCGAGCCCGAAACCGCGACCCTGGTCCGGCACCCCTGCTGGCCTGTGCCGGCGTGACGCAGGGAGACCACGCCCGCGCCTGCCGCCGCGCGCTCGACCGGCCGACCATCGTCTCGGCCCCGACAGCGCCGCCCTCGTCCGGGCGGCCCCGGCCTGCAGCAACGCCAGCGCCGATGACCGGGCGGAAGGCTATACGCTGGCCAGCATCGGCTCGGGCGCCGGAGGCCCTGATCACCCTGGCCGGGCATGACGCGGACGGCCTGTTCCACGCGGTCCAGACGCTGCGCCAGTTGCTCGCCCGGCCAAGCATCCCGGCGCTCGTCATCGCGATCATCCCGCCATGCCGATCTGGCGGCACGATCGAGGGCTTCTATGGCAAGCCCCGTCGATGGAGGATCGGACCAAGCATCTGAATTTCTGGGCCAGATGAAGGCCAGCACCTATGTCTACAGCCCCAAGGACGACCCTTCGCGCGCGACAAGTGGCGTGATCCCATCCGGCGGCGACGCTGGGCGCACTGCGTTGCCGCTGGTCGCGACCGCGCGCGCGAACCATGTGAACTTCGTCTACGCTTCTCGCCCGGCCCCTCGATCTGCTTCTCCGATCCGGCGGACGAGCAGACGCTGCTCCGCAAGTTCGAGGCTTTGCGCGGCATCGGCGTCCACAGCTTCTATGTCGCGCTGGACGATATCGAATATCAGAAGTGGAATTGCGACAAGGACAAGGTTGCCTTCAGGCCCTCGGGCGCCTGAGCCGCCGGGTCGCCCAGTCAAGCTGCTGGTACGGTGCAGGCCGATCTGGTTCGGCGCGATCCCGCCGCGAAGCCGCTGATCATGGTGCCGACCGAATATTATGACGCCAGGAAAGCCCCTATAAGGCGGCGCTGCGCGCCAATCTCGATCATCGTCGTCCAGTGGACCGGCACCGATGTCGTGCCGCCCGCCATCTCGGTCCCCGATGCCAAGGCCGCGACCAAGGCATTTGGGCGCAAGACGCTGCCCAAGGGACAATTGTCGGTCAACGACTATGCGAGTTCCGCCGGACGGCTGCTGCTCGCCCCTATGCTAAGCGTGAGGCGGGGCTGTCGACCGAGTTGACCGGCATCCTGTCCAACCCGATGAACCGGGAAGTGCCCAGCCGCGTCGCGGTGACGGGGGTGCTGGCCTTCTTTTGGAACGACAAAGGGCTATGATGCCAAAACTTTTGGCACTATGCGCGCGCAATCTGGCGGGGAACGACGCGCGGGCTACCGGGGCGCTGCTGGAACTGTTCGATACCCAGCATCTCGCCCCCACCTTCGGCAGCCAGCCACCGCAGGAACAGGCGCCGAGGCTGAAGGCGCTGCTCGACCATGTCCGCGAGGCGCTGGCCAATGGGCGATGAGAGCGAACGGCGCGAGGCCCTCACCGCCTTGCGTCGCAAGGCCGATGCCATCGCCGACGCTCCGACACGATCCGCGCCGGCGTGGTCGATCCTGGCTTTGCCGAACAGTCACGCCCCACGGCTGGAGGCGATGCAGCTTTGGGGCCGGGCGCTGAACCTGACCGCCGACGGGCTGGACGCCGCCGACCGGGGGCAATCCAGCAGCGACGCGCTATTTCGCCGATGCCGGTGGATCGCCGCGCAGGCCGCCGCCGTGTGAGCATTCCGGGCGCCGTCCGCTTCGACAGGCCGATCAAGATCGCCGATGGCGTGCTCGACACGTTCATCGCTGACGCGCCCAACCTGATCGCGGTTACGGCGAGACCGTAACCGTCCGGCTGGCGCGGCGGCCATCGGGGGTGCGGGTGCGGCTCCACCGCCCCGTCACCGCCCCCGTCACCGCCACCGGCCCGTCATACCGCCGCCGCCGCGGTACCGCCCATGCGATACTCGATCGTGGGTGCCGGGGAACTCGGCATTGGCCTCCAGCCTGCCGCCCGCGATCCGCGCGCCCGGCGGGGGCGAGGCGATAGGTCACGCCCGCCCGGTCAGCATCCGCATCTGCACGCCCATGCGTCCTGCAAAGTCACGCCATCGGTCAACAGCTTGGTCTGATCGACCCGGCCATCCTGCGGCGTATAGGTCGCGCCTGCGACGTAAGCGGGCTCCCAGTCCGGCGGCTTCCGGGCGCGTTCGGCTGGCGCGAGCAGGCGGGGGAAGAACATGTAATCGACACGGCTGTCGCGGCGGACGGTTTCGCTCCACAATTGGGCTCGATTCCGGCGATCGTCCGGCCCGGTTGCAGCGGGACGGTATCCGCCACCGGCAGGCTGGGACAAGATATTGGGGATCAGCGCGGCATTGGCGGCCAGATTGCCCGGCATGAAGCCGAACACCGAAAACTATCCACCCGCGCGAGGGCCCAGTCATAGCTCCGTCTCATCGGGATCGGCATAGGGCATGTCGAAATAGCTGAGATCGGGGATCGACAGCACCGTCTTCCACCGCGATTGGCCTGACCATGCGCCTCGGCCACACCGCCGCCATGCAGGTTGCTCCAGATATTGGTCTGGACCTTGGCGGGCATCTGGGCGGGTCGGTATGGCCCCCAGACCGTCGCTCCATCCGGCAACCGCGATGCCGCGCTTGGCGAGGTCGGCGAAATCCGCTCGATGAAGCGCGCGCCCAATTGCCAGCCGAAGCCCCGCGCGCCATCACGACCTTGCAGGCGGGCGACTCCTTCCGGCCCCCGCCGTCTCGTCCGCGCCGATATGATGGGTGGTCAGCGGCACCCCGCCGCCTTGTGGAGCCCGGCGATGTCGTCGATCACCGTGTCGATGAAGCGATAGGTGCTGTCGATACCAGACGTTCACGCGTGTTGTCGTCATAATGCTGGACGCTGGAATAGCGGGTGGTGTCACCCGGCTCGACCAGCCGATAGCGTTCGGCCCCCCGCCCGGTCGCCCTTGGCCATCAGCCGCTGATAGCGCACTTCCATCGACCGGATCGCGGCGCGTGAATGGCCGGGCATGTCGGAGGAGGATGACCGCGATCTGCCGCGCCTTGGCGGCGCGCAGGATCTCGAATAATCCGCAGCGGTCAGATAGCCGTTGGTCGGCGCATTGCGCGCCGGGTCCGCGCCGAGCTGTGGCTGCAGACAGGTCTTTTCGGCGATGTCGGCGCAGCGATAGCCCCCCCCTCGGTCAGTTCGGGCAGGCTCGCAATCTGCAACCGCCAGCCTTCGTCATCGCCCAGATGCAGATGGAGTTTGTTGAGCTTATAGGCCGCCATCTGCTCGATCAGCTTCAGGATTTCGGCCTTGCTGTAGAAAGTTACGCGCCAGATCGATGTGCAGCCCGCGAAAGCCGTAAGCGTGGCGCGTCCTCGACGATCAGCGGGCGGAGCGTCGTCCCCTCCGCCGCCATCTGCTGCGCCAACGACCGAAGCGCATAGGACGCCCCGCCGCATCCGCCGCCGCGATGGTCACGCCGCCCTGCCCGATGGCGGCGATAACCTTCGGACGGCAATGCGACATCCTTGCGAATGGTCAGCGGCACGGTACCGACCGGCAGCCTGGCCAGCGCAGGCGCGAGGGCAGCGCAGGGGAAACCCCTCTGCCGTCACGCGCAGTCCCCTGGACAGATCGACCGGCCCACCGGTCGGCCGCGTGACCTTCATCGGCTTGGGCAGGATCGCGACATCGACCGGCGTCGCGCCGCGTTGGGCGTATAGCGAAGGCGCGTTCCGGCGTGCGCCCACCGTCTGATCGTCCGGCGCACTGCGGGCGAGTGCCGCCTCATCGGTCATCGGCGCGACGAAGGGCAAGGTTTCAGCCCGTCTCGGCCTCGGTCCCCGTCCGGGTCGCGGCGATCACGCGCGCGGGGCAAGGCCCGCCACGGCCAGTGTCGCATTGGGCATCATGTGGTTGCGGGGAAGAACGCACCGGGCCGGTCAGCTTCACATGATAGGTCTGGCCCGGCTTCAACGACTGGCCCGGTTTCAGCGTCAGGACGTTCAGGTCGCCGTTGATCGTGCGGTTGTCGAAGGTGTCGCTGTCGATCTTCAGCACCGGGTTGACCGGGCTGTAGCGGTTTCGACCGGCAGGCTGGGCGCGCCTTTGGGCACGGCGATGGCGATGTCCGCCTCGAAACAGCAGGGCACGCCGGTCGGGCAGGATGCCGGGCGGTTGGTCAATATGGTGTAGCGATAGCCCAGCGTCGCCGCGGAGCCGGTCCAGATCGCCCTGCGCACTCGGCGCCACCGCGGGATCGCGGCCGGTCCATAAAGTCATCATGTTCTGCCCGTCCCGCTACGCCATACTGGTATTACATTGGATCATGACCTTAGTCTTCCTCCCCTGCAGGGGAGGAAGACCAAGACCAGTGGAGGTGTAACTGGTTGTTATGGCAGACCGTCCTCGCCATGGGACACCCCTCCGTCAGGAATGCGCCCTCCCACCTCCCGGCAGGGGAGGAATGGACGTCCGGGGTGACGCCGCCCGCCCTACCCCCCCCTATCTTTCCCATGAAAAAACCCAGCCGGGTCTGCCGACCCGTGAGCAAATCCTCACCTTCATCGAACAGTCGGACCAGCCGGCAGGCAGCGTGAGATCGCGCGCTTTCGGTCTCTCTGCGCAGGGAAGATCGGGCTGAAGAGCGCTGCTCAAGGACATGGCCGACGAAGGGCTGATCGACGGTGTGCCCCCGGCCGCGCCTTTCACAAGATGGGCGGGCTGCCCAAGGTGACAGTGCTGCGCATCGTCGATGTCGATGACGGCGGCAATGTCTGGGGCCAGCCGGAGCGCTGGGAGGCGGACGGCATCCCCCCCCGCCTGCGCATCCGCGAACGCAAGCGCGGGTCTGGGCATCGGCCAGCGCGTGCTCGCCCGGACCGAGGAAGCGGGGGCGGCGGCTGGATCGCGCATGTCATGAAGACGATCGCCCCGCCGCCGAACAGGTGCTGGGCGTCTTGCGCGAGGAGGCAGGGCGCTTCTGGTTGACCAGCGTCGACAAGAAGGAACTGGCGCGAGTGGATGGTCTCCGATACCGGTGGCGCGAAGCCGGCGATCTGGTGCTGGCCGAGAAAGCCCGGCCGCCCGCCGCGCATCACCGCGCGCGTGACCGAGCGGCTGGGCGATCCCTTCGCGCCGCGCAGCTTCTCGCTGATCGCCATCCACAAATTCGAAATCCCCGACCGCTTCCCTGGAGACGCTGGAAGAGGCGGAGCAGTCGCACGTCAGCCGCTGGGTGACGACCGCGAACCTGCGCGACCTGCCGATCGTCGCGATTTATCCCGTCGATGCGCGCGACCATGACGACGCGGTCTGGGAGGCCGCACCGACGACGATCCCCGCCAACCCCGAGGGCTGGCGCGCCATCGTCGCGATCGCGGATGTCGGCTTCTATGTCCGCCCCGGCTCGGCGATCGACAAGGATGCGCGGCGGCGGGGCAATTCGGTCTATTTTCCCGACCAGGTGGTCCTGATGCTGCCGGATTCTGTCCGCCGATGTCTGTTCGCTGAAGAGGGCGAAGACCGCGCCGCGCTCGCCTGTCATCTTCAGATTACCAAGGACGGCAAGCTCAAGGGCTTCCGCTTTACCCGCGCGGTCGTGCGGCTGGCGGCGAACATCGCTTATGAGGATGCCAGGCCGCGATCGACGGCGAACTGTCGCATCACTCACCGGACGGCGCTGCGCCCGCTCTGGGACTGCTGGGCGGCACTCGCCAAGGCGCAGGATGCGCGAGCCGCTCGACCTCGACCTGCCGAACGGCGCGTGGTGCTGGACGAGCGCGGCCGCATCCTGTCGGTCGCGCCGCGCGATCGGCTGGATGCGCACCGGTTGATCGAGGATTACGCAGTCGCCGCCAATGTCGCCGCCGCCAAGGCGCTGGAGGCGAAGAAGCCCCCGTCATGTACGCGTCCATGAAGTGCCCAGCCGCACCCAAGCTGGTGGCGCTGGAAGGAGTATCGAAAACCTTCGACATCCCCTTCGCCATGGGCGGGTGATCCGCCCGGCGACCTTCAAACCGCATCATCGACAAGATCGGCGACGCCGATTTCAAGCCGCAGGTGATGGAGCAGATCCTGCGCTCGCAGACCCGAGCCTATTATGCGCCGGTCAATCAGGGGCATTTCGGCCTGTCGCTGGGTCGTACGCGCATTTCACCCGCCGATCCGGCGCTATGCCGACTCGTCGTCCACCGCGCGCTGGTCGGGGCGTACAAACTTCTGGGTGACGGCGGCCTGCTGCCTGGGGGCGACGAGATGGAGCGGCTGGGCACGTCGATCAGCCAATATGAGCGCCGCGCGATGGAGGCGGGCAGCGGACGATCGACCGCTATGTCGCTGCCTATCTGGCCGAGCATGTCGGCAGGTGGTCGAGACGCGGATCACTGGCGTCACCAATTTCGGCTTCTTCGCCACGGTCGACGGCGTGGGCGGCGACGGGCTGATGCCGATCCGCGATCTGGGCGGCGACTATTTCCATTATGACGAGTTCGCAGCAACTGCTCGGCGAGAAGACCTGAAATCTATAAACTGGGCCAACGCCTGCCGCTGCGACTGGCCGAGGCGAACCCCAGTGTCGGGCGCGCTGCGCTCGAACTCCCTGACAGCAGGGCGCCAAGCCTGAACCGCGCCGGGTGCTGAAGCGGCGCGGACGGCCGGCGAAACATCCGGCATAACGGTAAACGGCGCTAAAATCCTCCCCGGCACGGGAGAGGGGACCATCGAAGGATGGTGGAGGGGGCGTGCCGCCGGGCAGATCCCTTGTGGAAGCCCCCCTTCGTCAGGCCTTCGGCCTGCCACCTTCCCCATACCGGGAGGATCGATCGCTCCCCGTCCCCATACGTAACCTTCCCAAAGGAGATCATGCATGGGCAATATGGTGGACGGCGTCTGGCACGCCGACGGACTGTTCAAATCGGACGAGAAGGGCGGCTTCAAGCGCCCCGACTCAGGCTTCCGCGACTGGGTGACGGCGGACGGCGAGTGGCCCCGACGGTCAGACCGGCCACCGCGCCGAGCCGGGACGCTATCACCTCTATGTCTCCTATGCCTGCCCCTGGGCGCATCGGACGATGATCGTCCGGGCGCTGAAGGGGCTGGAGTCGATGATCGACCTGTCGGTGGTCGATCCACTGATGCGCGACGATGGCTGGACTTTCGCCACCGAGCGCGGCAGGGACCGGCGACCCGCTGCATGGTTCAGATTTTCTCTGGCAACTCTATGCCCGTGCGCGCGAGGGCTATTCGGGCAAGGTCACGGTGCCGGTCCTATGGGACAAGCAGCGCGATACGATCGTCAGCAACGAGTCCGCCGAGATCATCCGCATGTTCAACAGCGCCTTTGACGAACTGGGCGCATCGGAGGGCGACTATTACCCCGCCGAGCGGCGCGACGAAATCGATGCGGTAAATGCGGACGTATATGACCGGGTGAATAACGGCGTGTACAAATGCGGCTTCGCCAAAAACCGGGAGGCCTATGACGAAGCGGTCGCGCCGCTATTCGCCGAACTGGATCGGCTGGAGGAGCGACTGACGGACCGCAATGGCTGGTCGGCGACCGGATGACCGAGGCGGATATCCGGCTGTTCACCACGTTGGTCGCTTTGACGCGGTCTATCACGGGCATTTCAAATGTAATGTCCGGCGGATTCAGGATTATCCTGCCCGGAGGGCCCTGCTGGAACGGATGCTGGCCATCCCGGCGATAGCGGATACGGTGCATCTCGATCACATCAAGACGCATTATTATGCCAGCCATCTGGAGTTGAACCCGACCGGGATCATACCCGCCAGGCCGGACTTGCCTTGGGTAGGGCTGGTTCACAATTAATACGCTAAAACCGCCCCGGCGGAGGCCAGCCCGGTGCCGTGTCTTCAATGAAGCGGGCGAACATCGATTGGGAGGCGACCGGGCCAGCGCCTCTAAACGCCGTCGTGGCTGGACCCCGGCCCCCGCCGGGATGGTCAAAGCTTTAACGGCGGGGTTAATAGGCGCGCCCGATCAGCACCCGCTCCACCGCCTCGCGGCCGGTGAAGATGCAGGGACCGTCATCGCAACCCGTCTGGCCCATCGGCGCGTTACGGATGGTCAGCAAGCCCTTCAGCTTCTCGACCACCTGTTCCAGTTCCTCGCCGGTCGGCTTGGCCCAGCGGACATCGACCCAGCGGGGTTCTTCTGCCCTTCGGCGAAATGCGCCTCGACGCCCGCCCAGTCATCGACCGGTACGATCTGCGCCTTTAGCCGCTCGGTCGACTCGCGATGCAGTTCACCCTGAATGTCGGCCAGCAGCGCCTCGACGCCTGAGACGAAATCGCCCCGCGGCTGCACGACCAGATCCAGCTTGCCGTCCTCACGGTACAGCCGGTCGCGGCGGATCACCGAGACATTGCCGCCCGCCATGTCGCGACCGCCAACCTCGATCACCACCGGCGCGCCCTTCTTGACCCAGCCCCAGCGCTTGGTCGCAGCCTTTTGCGCGCGGGCATCGACCATCGCGCGGATCGGCTCGCCGAGCGCCGACTGGCCGACCAGCTCCTTTGCAGGTCGCGGCAATAGGGCGAAGCAGCGCCTCGTCCTCGGGCTGGTCGCGCAGCATGGGGACGATCACCACCTGCCACGGGCGCGACCTTGGGCGGCACGCGCATGCCGTCATCGTCGCCGTGCACCATGATCATCGCCGATCATCCGGGTCGACACCCCCAGCTGGTCGTCTGCGCGAAATCCAGCCCGCCCTCGGCATTCTGAAAGCGGATATTCTGCGCCTTGGCGAAATTGTCGCCCAGAAATGGCTGGTCCCGGCTTGCAACGCCTTGCCGTCCTGCATCATCCCTCGATCGAATAGGTCTCGACCGCGCCGGGGAAGCGCTCATTCTCGGGCTTCTCACCAGCGATGACATGCATCGCGAGGCAATCCTCGGCGAAGCTGCGATGAACTTCAGCATCTGGAGCGTCTCGGCCCGCGCCTCATCGACCGTGGCATGGGCGGTGTGCCCTTCCCTGCCACAGGAACTCGGCGGTACGCAGGAACGTGGTGCGCATTTCCCAGCGGACGACGTTCGCCCACTGGTTGATGAGGACGGGCAGGTCGCGCCCGACTGGACCCAACAGGCAAAGGCGGTGCCGATCACCGTTTCCGACGTCGGGCGCACGACCAGCGGCTCCTCCAGCTTCGCCTCGGGATCGGGACGAGGCCACCCTTGCCGTCGGCGATCAGCCGGTGATGGGTGACGACCGCCATTTCTTTGGCGAAACCGTCGACATGCTCGGCTTCCTTCTCGGGAAATAGCTGAGCGGGATGAAGAGCGGAAATAGCAATTCTCATGCCCCCGTCGCCTTGATCCGGTCATCGAGCAGGCGCTGGATCCGCTCCCAGACGCCGTACCCCCAAAGGCGGATGACCATGCAGCCGCGGACGCCCGATTCCTCGGCCAGATCGCCCTCGGCGATGACGGACTGATACCGGGCGGAGAAATCCGCGTCGCGGGTGACGGACAGAGCGTGCTTCATACCCGCCCGATAGCGGCAAAGACCCATGCTCGCCAAGAGGGCGGCGGTTCCGCCTTTCGCCACCGCGCCGCAAGGGTTAGGAGCGCCCCATGTCCGATGACCGCGTGCTGAAAGGCATCGGCCTGCGCCTGATCGCCATCTTCTTTCTGTCGACCATGTCGGCGCTCGTAAAACTGGCCGAATCGCGTGGGGCGAGCTTGTTCGAAACCATGTTCTGGCGCGGGCCTGTGCCCTACCGGTGCTGGCCTTCGTCATGGCGGGACGGGGGCTGAAATCGCTGCGCACCACCGACTGACAGGGCACGCGACGCGGGCCATGATCGGGCTCGTCAGGATGGTCTTCACCTTCGGCGCGGTGATGTTGCTGCCCGCTGGCCGAGGCGACGACCTTTCAGTTCACCGTGCCGATCTTCGCGACATTGCTCAGGGCGCTGGTGCTGGGTGAGCGGACGGGTATCCAGCGCTGGAGCGCAGTCTTGATCGGGTTCGCCGGCGTCCTGATCGTGGTGAGGCCGAGGGAGCCAACGACATGTCGCTGTTTGGCGCGGGCGTCGGCCTGATGGCGGCGATGTTCGTCGCGATCGTCGCCATCGTGCTGCGCCAGTTGCGCGACGAGCCGGCGGGGACGACCGTCTTCCTATTTCACCATCCTGACCCTGCCCTTCATCGCCATTTCCCTACGGCTTCCATCTCCAGTCGCATGACACGCTGACTGGGTGGTGCTGGCCTCGTCAGCTTGGTCGGGGGGGCATGGGGCAGATCGCGCTGACCGGCGCGTCGAGGCTGGCCCCGGTCGCGGCGGTGGTGCCGATGGATTATTCAGGGGCTGATCTGGGCGACCGTCTATGGCTGGCTGATCTTCGGCGTGTTGCCGACCATGGGAACTGGCTGGGCGCGCCGGTGATCATCGCCAGCGGGCTGTTCATCGTGTGGCGCGAACAGCGGCTGGGCAAGCAACAGACGGTCACGGCCGCCGGAGGATTGATCCTCCCGGTACGGGGGAGGTGGCGAACCAGAGAGGCCTGACGAAGGGGGCTTCTTTCATGGGGCGTCCCTCGCGGTGGCCCCTCCACCGCCGCTTCGCGGCGGTCCCCCCTCCCGTACCGGGAGGATCAGCGTACCTCCACAGCGTCGGGCTATTCTCCTGCCACCTGGCGCGGTGGAGCAACGGCGTATCGTCATCCCATTCGGCGTGGCGAGCACAGATAGGCCGTGAAACGCAGTCGTCGGGCACCGCGAACAACCGCTCCATCGCGTGCGGATCGAGGATGGACACCATCCCCATCCCCAGATTAGCCGCCCGCGCCGAGCCAGAGCGTATGGATCGCCATCGCCGTCGACTGGCGCAGCGTCTCCGGCATGGTGCGACGGCCCGGGCCGTGGCCTTCCGCCGGATCGATATGAGTGAAGACCGCCAGTTGCACCGGTGCGGCGTCCAGCCCTGCTAGTTCCAGCGCACGATACGCCGCCGCCTGTTCATCGGCATAGTCCGCCGCCGCTTCTGCATCGCATTGCTGAAAATTCGTCCGGACGGCGGCACGAAGGGCGGCGTCCTCCACTCGGATCACCCGCCGAGGCCGCGCATTGCCGACCGGGGAGACAGCGCCATCGCCTCCGCCAGCCGCGCCAGCGCTGCCTCGTCGATCGGATGGTCAAGAAAATGCCGGACATCGCGGCGCCAACGCAGGATCGTCTCCAGCGTCGCGGCACGGTTTGGTCAAAAGCGCATCTTCGTCCCTTCTCGGCTCGGAGCATCCCCTTCGCTTGCGCGTTGGGAGGCCTCGCCAATCGATTTACCTGTCATGAGAAGGAGACCAAGCGCCCGTGAGCGAACGGAAATTGATGCTGCTCGGCTGGATCGCCACCGCAACCGCCGTGGCCATGTACCTGTCCTATATCGACCAGATACAGCTTAATCTGGCGGGACAGAAGGGATCGACGATCCAGCCGCTGGCGACGATGGTGAACTGCTCGCTCTGGGTCGCCTATGGCTTTATGCGGGAGAAGCGGGACTGGCCGATCGTATTCGCCAATGCGCCGGGGGTGATCACGGGCGGGATTTCGTTGTTCACCGCCTTTGATCCGGAACCTACCCTCACCTTCCCACCCGCTGTCGCAGGCGGGGGCCAGTGACGGTGAACAGCGCCCCCGCGCTGTTCAATCCATGCCGGGGCATGGACGACCCGTCCTCCTCCCCACTGGGAAAGGGAGGGGCGCGAAGCGCCGAAAGGGGTGAGGGTGTCTTGACCGATCAGGCCACCTTGTCCTTCCACACCAGCACTGGCTTGCGCGCGGCCAGCGTCTCATCGGGCGCGCGCGCGGGCAAGTGCGGCGCGGTCTTGAGCGACTGGTCGCCCGCCTTGGCCCGCTCGCCACCGAACGCAGCGCGCCGATGAACTGATCAGCGCAGCCTTCGATTCTGGTTTCGGTCGGCTCGACCAGCATCGCGCCATGGACGACCAGCAGGAAATACATGGTCATCGGATGAAACCCTCGTCGATCAGCGCCTTGGCGACGTCGATCGTCGAAAGCCCTCAGCCAGATTCTCGTCCGAAGATGGCCTCGTGCATGCACAGGCCACTCTTGGCGAAGGGCGCGTCGAGCGTGCTCTCCAGCGAGCGCAAGACGTAATTGGCGTTGAGCACCGCATCCTCGGCGACCTGGCGCAGGCCGTCCGCGCCGTGGCTGAGGATATAGGTCAGCGCGCGGGTGAACATGCCCATCTGGCCATGGAAGGCGACCATGCGACCGAAGCTGTCGGCGTGATGATCGTCGGCATTTTCTTCCTCGACCAGCCGGAAGCCCTCGCCCGTCTTTTCGACGAAGGGCAGCGGTGCGAACGGCGTCAGCGCCTCGGAGAACACCACCGGCCCCTGAACCCGGCCCGCCGCCGCCATGCGGGGTCGAGAAGGTCTTAATGCAGGTTGATGCATCGCATCGACGCCCAGATCGCCCGGACGCACGCCCGACGATGGCGTTGAAGTTCGCGCCGTCGCAATGAACCATAGCCGCCCGCCGCGTGGACCGCGTCGAAATGTCCTTCAGGTCCCGCTCAGAACAGGCCGCAGGTGTTCGGGTTCGTGATCATCACGCCCGCCACGTCGGGCCCAGCCGCGCTTTGAGCGCTGCGGTATCGACGCTGACCATCGGCGGTCGCGGGGATATCCTCGACCGAGAACCCCGCAAAGGCCGCCGTCGCCGGGTTGGTGCCGTGCGCCGATTCGGGGACCGGGTCACCTTGCGATGGCCCTCGCCCCGCTTCTCCAGCGCCGCCTTGATCGCAAGGATCCCGCACAGCTCGCCATGCGCGCGCCGCCTTTGGGGCTCATCGCGACCGAGGTCATGCCGGTCAGCGTGACCAGCCAGTGCGCCAGCTGATGA
The DNA here is from genome assembly GCA_903632075.3 of Acanthosepion pharaonis. Taxonomy (NCBI): domain Eukaryota; kingdom Metazoa; phylum Mollusca; class Cephalopoda; order Sepiida; family Sepiidae; genus Acanthosepion; species Acanthosepion pharaonis. The sequence continues at coordinate 23,475 of CAHIKZ030003960.1, forward strand.
ATGACCTCCAGCGCGCCCTGCACCGTGTCGACGGGCTGGGCGGGTGGACGTCGCTGAAACCGGGCAGACGCGCCATCTTCTCGTTCAGGCGCGGATTGTGCTTCATCGTGCACGAACCCAGCGGAAGAGCCCAAGATCGATCGCGTAGTTCTGACGCGACAGGCGGTGTAATGGCGCACCGTCTCCGGCTCCGACAGGCCCGGCAGGCCGATCGGGTCCTTACGCGACAGGTCGCCCAGACGCGAACCCGCGACATCACCCTCGGCGAAATCGACGCCGGTCGTCTCAGCATCGCCGATCTCGAAGATCAGCGCCTCTTCCAGCATCAGCGCGCGGTTGCCGGTAAAGGTCACCAGGCGCGCCGCCGTCCTTGGCTTCGGGGCTCGTGGGCTTCCAGCCGCTCTGGTTGATCGTCATACCAGCACCTCCTCGAGCGCCTTAGCAAGCGTCTCGATATCCTCCGGCGTCACCGTTTCGGTGACCGCCACAACCAGTCCGTTCGCGAGTGCGTCTTCGCCCGGATAGAGCCGGCCGAGCGACACGCCGGCCAGCACGCCGCGATCGGCGGCGTCCGCACGATCGGACGCGCCTCGCGACCCAGATCGAGCGTGAACTCGTTGAAGAACACGTCGTTGATCAGCTTCACGCCGGGAACCAGCCAGACGATCCGCCGCGCGGCAGGCGTTTGCGTGGTTGATCCCGCCATGCGGCGCAGACCCCTTCTGCCCAGCAGCGTCATGTGGATCGAGAAGGCGAGCGCACACAGCCCGAATTGGTGCAGATGTTCGACGTCGCCTTTTCGCGGCGGATATGCTGCTCGCGGGTCGACAGCGTCAGCACAAAGCCGCGCTTGCCGTCCGCGTCCACCGTCTCGCCACAGAAGCGGCCCGGCATCTGGCGGATATACTTATCCTTGCAGCCCATCAGGCCGACATAGGGCCCACCGAACTGAAGCCCCACGCCCAGCGACTGGCCTTCGCCGACGACGATGTCGGCATCCATCTGCCCGGGCTGCGGATCGCGCCAGTGCGACCGGCTCGGTCACGACCGCGATCAGCAGCGCCTTCTTGGCGTGGCAGGCCTCGGCCAGCGGGGTCAGGTCGGCGATGCGGCCCAGAATGTCGGATACTGGACGACGACGCAGGACGTGTCGCCGTCGATCGCCGCGATCATCTGGTCGATATCGGTCTCGGCGGTCAGGACCGGCGCGGCCGTCTCAGCGTGTCGCCGGTATATTTCGCCATGGTCTTGGCGACCGAGACATAGTGCGGGTGCAGGCCGAGGACAGGATCGCCTTCGACTTCTTGGTGATGCGCCGCGCCATGCCGATCGCTTCCCAGCAGGCGGTCGAGCCGTCATACATGGAGGCGTTGGCGACATCGGTGCCGAGGAGACGTGCGACCTGCGTCTGGAACTCGAACAGCATCTGCAGCGTGCCCTGCGCGATTTCCGGCTGATAGGGCGTATAGGCGGTCAGGAACTCGCCACGCTGGATCAGGTGATCGACGCTGGCGGGGACATGATGGCGATACGCGCCGCAACCCGGAAGAAGGGCACATCGCCCGCCACGATATTCTTGCGGGCGAGCGCCGTCATGTGCCGCTCGACCGCCAGTTCGGAGGCGTGATTGGGCAGCCCTCGATGGGGCCGGACAGGCAGGCGGATTCGGGCACGTCGACGAACAGGTCGTCGACCGATCCGGCACCGATGACCGAGAGCATCTCGGCCCGATCGGAAGAGGTAAGGGGCAGGTGGCGCATCAGCGATCCTTGACGGCGGCGCGTGGTGCGCCGAAATGCGAACAATCCGGGTCGGCATCAATTTCCGGCCCATGGTCGGTACAAACTTCACGGCGGCACTCTGCGGTGGCGCGCCCTTCGATCACGACTTCGTGACCGGCGGCATCGGCGAGCGAAGGCGTCAGGCCCACATTATCGCCGATGCTGACCGAGGCAGACGAACCGCCGCCCTGCATCCGCACGGAGCGCAAATCGCAACCCCGGGTGCCGCATTCCAAGCCAACCCCAGATCCAAACCACCCAGCCATCCCAGTCTTCCAGCCCCCGCGACAATTGCGCGGGGAAAGATCATTTTCCAGTTCGGCGGCAGCCTGTGCCGTCAGCAGGAGGAATGCGGCAGGCCGCTCACATTGGCGACGAACGCGGCGTAGGCGGTTTTTCGTCCATCAGGCCGTCCAGCTCGGACGTATCCGACAGCGTGATCTTGAAGAACCAGCCCTCGCCCTCAGGATCGCTGTTGACCAGCGCAGGCTCCTCGGCCAGCTGGGCGTTGCCCTCGATCACGGTGCCGAGACGGGCGCGTACACATCCGAGGCGGCCTTGACCAAACTCGACCGGCGGCCTCGTCGCCCTTGGACAACTCGCGGCCTTCCTCGGGGACATCGACGAACACGATGTCGCCCAGCGCGCCCTGCGCGTAATCGCTGATGCCGACCGTGCCGACATCACCGTCGACGTCGATCCACCGCGATCTTCGGTGAAATAGCGGCTCATGGTCACTTGGCTCCTGAACGAAACGTAACGATGGGGACGAACGGCATCGCCGTGACGGTGGCGTCATGGGTCTTGCCGCGTTGAAGCAGTTTGAGGCCGTGCCGGGGCAGCCAGCTCGGTGTGGGGACGCAGGCCGCGGCGATCAGCGCGCCCATCGAGGGGGCGAAGCCGCCGCTGGTGACGCGACCGATGACCGAACCGTCCTCGGCGACCACCGACGCGCCTTCGCGCACCGGCTGGCGGCCCGCGACGGTCAGGCCGACGCGCTTGACGGCGGGACCGCTCTCACGCTCGGCGAGGATACGCTCGGCACCGGAAGTCGGCGGCCTCGCGACGCTTCTGGCGAGTGCGAAGCCCAGATCAGCCATCACCGGCGTCGTCTCGGGATCAAGGTCGCGACCATGAGCGGCAGCCCCGCCTCCAGATGCAGGTCGCGCGCGCCAGGCCGATCGGCTTCACCTCAGCCTGCTCGCACAGCAGGTCGGCGAACGCTGCAGCGTGCTCGGCGGGATCGAGATTTCGTAGCCGTCCTCGCCGGTATAGCCCGAGCGGCTGATCCACAGCGGCACGTCGTCCCGGTGAAGTCGGCGGCGGTCATGAACACGAGGTTCTCGACACCCGACACGATCCGCGACAGCCGCATCGACCGCCTTTCGGCCCTGGGCGCCAGCAGCGCCTGCTCGTCAAGCAGGTTCAGCGTCGCATCATCAGGGGATGAAATCAAGCAGATAGGCGATGTCGTCATATTTGGTCGCGCCGTTGACGACCATGTAGAGTTCCTCCGGCGCCATCCGGGATGCGCTTGGTCACCATCAGGTCGTCGAGGATGCCGCCCTCTTCGTTGAGCAGCAGCGAATGGCGGTTCTTGCGATCCCAGCCCGGTGATGTCGCCCGGCAGGACCTTTTCCAGCGCGGTGATGACGGGGCCGAGGCCATTCTCGCCGGTGAAGACCACGGCCCCATATGGCTGACGTCGAAGAGACCGGCCGCCTCGCGGGTCCAGAGATGCTCGGCCATGATGCCTTCATACTGGACGGGCATGTGATAGCCGCGAACGGAACCATCCGCCCGCCGCGCGCGCGGTGCCACGCGTCCAGCGGCAGCGTCTGGATGATCTCCTGACCCTCGGGGTCTTCTACATTCAGGTCGGTTGCGTCACTCAGGGGCCGGTCTCCGTCAAAGGGTGTCGGCTAGGGACGCATGTCTCCTACCCGATCCGATCCCCCCTCTGTCACGGAACCTGAGAGCTTTCGCCGGGTTCCGGCTTACCCCTTCGGTGGCGCGACGGCGTGAGGGCCGAAGCGCGCTTTCAAGTGTCGATGGCGATCGCGCGGTCCCATTTGCCTGAGAGATTCCGGTGGTTGCTCCTTCGGCGGCCGGGCTTTTCTCACCTAAAAGATGAACCCGGCGCTCTCCCGCGCGCGCCCATGCCGGATATGCCCGACATCGACGCGGTGGCCTCTGCCGGGCGCACGGGTTCAAGTCAATCGGGACAGTGAGGACTATGCGCGAATATTGTGGATGGCGTCGCAAATCTTCTTCCCTGCGAGGAAAGCCGGCAGGGCGAAACCACGACGAAGGGAACTCCACGAACAAAAGCCGCAGCAAGCCCCTCCCGCGTGTGTCGGGAAGGGTCGGATCAACGAGTCGCGTTGTACTTCAACTGCGCCTCGGTCAGCTGGAACCCGACCAGCGCCTCGAAGCTGGCGCTCGCCACCGCACAGCAGATCTCGGGCTGGGTCAGCGGATCGACCGCCGCATCCTCGTCGCCCGCCTTGCGGCGGCGCGTCAGCTTCTCGCGCACGTCATCGGGCAGCGTCGCCGCCGAACGCGCGATGGTGGTGGAGGCTTCGCCCGCCACCTGCCCGCGCGCAGCCCGCATCGAAATGGACATTCACTCTGGAGACGCGCTTGGCGACCATTGGTCCCGCCGCGCACGATCGCGACATAATAGGGGCAGCGTGACATCGCGCCGCCGCCGTATCGGTGCGCCGCGCCTCCACATTGAAAGGTCACCGTCGTCACGATATCCGCCCCGCGTCGGCGCAGGTCGAGCGGACATTGGTCATGTTGGCGACCAGATCGATCGCATTCTCGTCGGTCGCGCCGGGCGTCTTGAACAGCGTCACGTCGCCAGTGCCCGCCGCCCGCCTACCACCGGACAGGCCGAGCGGACGGCGGTAATACCGCCCGAGGCATCGATCTCACCGGTACGGGCGCAGCCCCGGGACGAGCGCAAGGGCAGCAGGAAGGAGGAGCGGTGCTTTCACAGGTCGAAACGCCTATTCTGGATGCCGAAGCAGGATGCCGGTTTGGCCGCCAGCATAGGAACCGGGTTGGACGCGCGCAAGCAATGGCGTAGAGCCATCCCATGACCGACGCCATCAAGCCGCCCCTCGACCTGTTGATCGCCGCCCCGCGCGGTACTTCTGTGCCGGGGTGGATCGCGCCATCCGCATCGTCGAACTCGCGCTCGGAAGCATGGCGCGCCGGTCTATGTCCGGCATGAGATCGTCACAACAAGTTCGTCGTCGACAGTCTGAAGGCCAAGGGTGCGATCTTCGTCGAGGAACTGGACGAGGTGCCGCCCAACGCGCATGTCGTCTTCTCCGCCCACGGTGTGCCCAAGTCGGTGCCCGCCGATGCCGAGAGCCGTGGCCTCGACTATCTCGACGCCACCTGCCCGCTGGTGTCGAAGGTCCATCGCCGAGCCGAGCGGCTGGTCGAGATGGGCCGGCATATTGTCTTCATCGGTCATGCCGGCCACCCCGAGGTCATCGGCACCTTCGGCGGTGCCGCAGGGCTCGATGTCGCTGGTGGAAACAGTGGCGGATGTCGAAGCCTTCGCGCCCGCCAATCCCGACAATCTGGCGTTCTGACCCAGACCACCTTGTCGGTCGACGACACCGCCGCGACGATCGAGGCGCTCAGCGTCGCTTTCCCAGCATCCGGGCGCCGCGTGGCGAGGACATCTGCTACGCCACCTCCAACCGGCAGGCCGCGGTCAAGGCGATCGCCGCCGAGTGCGACGCGGTGCTGGTGATCGGTGCGCCCAACTCGTCAATTCGCTGCGCCTCGTCGAAGTCGCCGAGCGCGCGGGCAAGCGGGCGCAACAGTCCAGCGCGCCGCCGATCTCGACTGGGCGTTCCTCGACGGCGTGACGACGCTGGGCCTGACCGCAGGGGCCTCCGCGCCTGAGCTGCTGGTGCGCGAGCTGGTCGATCGCCTGTCGGAACGCTTCACCGTCAGCGAGCGCGAGGAAGAGACGACGCGCGGGACGATCGCGTTCAAGCTTCCGCGCGGGCTGGAAGCGGCCGCCTGATCCATGGCCGTCTATACGCAGGTTTCGGCCGAGGCGCTGTCGGCGTTTCTGGCACGCTATGATGCTGGCGAATTGATTTCCGCCAGGGGATCGCCGAGGGGTCGAGGCAGCAACTATCTGGTCGACACCACGATCGCGCGCTTCATCCGACGCTCTACGAAAAGCGTGTAGCGGCGGGCGACCTACCCTTCTTTCTCGCGCTGCTCGATCATCTGGCGGCCAAGGGGCTGCCGGTGCCGCCCGCGATCAAGGACCGGCAGGGCGTCGAGATCCGGGAACTGGCGGGCCGCCCCGCCTGCCTGATCCAGTTCTGGCCGGCGTCTCGCTCTCCCACCCCAGCCCGGCACAGGCGCTGGCGGCGGCGGGATGCGATGGGCGCGATGCACCGCGCGGTGGCGGACTTCCCGCAGACCCGGTCCAATTCGATGGGGCATGCCAGTTGGCGGCCACTGTTCGAGCAATGCGGACGCGATCTCGATCGGATTCGGCCGGGCCTGCACGATGCGATGGGCGAGGCGCTCGATAGGGTACTCGATGGCTGGGACGCGGAGACGCTCGACACCTGCGTCATCCATGCCGATCTGTTTCCCGACAATGTGTGCTGGTACTGGGCGATCAGGTCACCGGGCTGATCGACTTCTATTCGCCTGCACCGATTTCCGCATCTACGATCTGGCCGTCATGCACTCGGCACGGGCTTCGACGCGAGCGGAGAGACCTATGCTCCGAAAAATCGGCGCGGCGCTGATCCGTGGTTATGAACGCCACTTCTCGCTGTCCGGATCGAACGCGCAGCGTTCGCGCGCCCTCGCCATGGGCGCGTGCATCCGCTTCGCGCTGTCGCGGGCACGGGACTGGCTCAACACCCCCCGCCGACGCGCTGGTGACGCGCAGGACCCGCTCGCCTATTGGCGGCGCTACATCGCCTATCGCGACGGAAAGGCCGGCCTGTGACGCCTGTCGAGATCGCCACCGACGGCGCGTGCAAAGGGCAATCCCGGCCCCGGCAGCTGGGGCGCGCTGATCGGGCGCGCGAAAAGGAATTGTCGGGCGGTGAGGCGCTGACGACCAACAACCGCATGGAACTGATGGCCGCGATCAGGGCGCTGAACGCGCTGTCAAACGGCCTTTGCGCGGTGACGCTGTCGACCGACAGCCGCTTATAGCGATGGACAGCCTGACCAAATGGATCCACGGCTGGAAGCGCAACGGCTGGCGCACGGCGGACAAGCCGGTCAGAACGCCGAGCTCTGGCAGGCCCTGCTGGAGGCGGCGGCGCGGCACGCAGATCGAATGGAAATGGGTGAAAAGGCCATGCCGGCCACCCCGACAACGAACGCGCCGACAAGCTGGCCAGCGATGCGGCGGAGACGTTTCGAAAATAAGGCGTGCGAACCAAAGCGCAAATGTCTGCAATGGGTAGAAGGCAGCCGGTGTCGCGGCGCAAAGTGTGCTATGACTGCGATCCAGCTACTGAGTGAGATGCGCAATGCCACTAAAAAGGATCTCAGCGGTTCACCCCGCCCACTGTCCAAGAGCGAATGGCGATCAGGGAAATGTGGAAGCGCTATGGACCGTCATTACCAAATTGGTTGACGTCGAGAAAAGATGACGGGGCGAAATGGCATCCTTACCTTCCGGTCCGAAACCCACTCCTATGGTTGGCGGCGCGGGTGACGTCTGAATAGCCATTCTCAAGTCGCTTGATTATACTAACGGAATATGCGCGTTGGTGAGAACCGAGATGTCCGTGTTTGGGGCGTTAGCGGATACGTGGTGCTGGGGAGCGGTGGAGGCTCAGCTGCCTTCTGCTGCAGGCCCCAGCTTTTCCCTCGCCGGGTCTAATCCACCGGCCCAGCGAGAGAACGCCCGGCTTGAATTCCTGACAGCATGTCCGCAACTGGGCGATCGCAGTCGAAAACAAAGCCAACTTTAAAACCGCCCACCCATAGCGCTCCGCGTCCCACATCGGGCGGCACCCCCCCCTCGCTCAGCAGCAAGACCGCCGCCAGTGCCGATCCGGCCGGCGCGGTCTGAATACCAAAACCGCCTGCTGCCCCCGCACCAGAAGAAGCCCGGTACCGCGTGTCGAAACCATAGACCGGCGCCCGGTCGGGGCTGAAACTGCGCAGGCCTGCCAGCGGCGTTCGACCGCTTCCACGCCAGTCGACCGTCTTTTCCAGACGGTCGATCGCAACTCACAATATCCATTCCTCGGGTGCGATGTCAGGGGGACGCTCCGCGTCTCGTCATGCAAGGTCAACCATAGCCGCCCCCCCTGCCTCGGGCTTGAAATAGAAATTGCCGTTGATGTCGATGACATGCGGTAGGCCGGCAGGCGCAGGCGGGTCGGTGCGGGCTGCATCATCGTCCGGCGATGAGGGGTGATGCCGACCGGCGCGGCACCCGCGATCGGGCGACGATATCGGCCCGGGCGCCCGCCGCATTTGACAGTACGCGTGCCCGTATCGGGCCAACCTTGGTCTCCAGTCGCCACAGCCCATCGTGACGGTCTGCCATCAGGAGCGCGGCGTCGGTGATCAGCACCGCTCCGGCCGCCTTAGCCCCGCCGCCAGATAGTCGGCATGAAGCGCGGCGACATCGATATAGGCGCAGCTCGGCTCCGGATACCGTACACCCATTCGGGGGGCGCAGGCCGGGCACGCGGGTGGCAGGGATCGACCCGCAGCAGTTCCCGCCGCTTCCCGCGAAATCGGCGAGCAAGCGGTCGATCCGCGCCGCATCCTCCGCCGCCCGATATGCAGCAGGCCGAGCGGCGTCAGATAGCCGCCATCGCGCAAGGTCGGCGGAGGCGGTGGTCAGCGGCTGGACCGCCGGACCGCCATAGGTTTCCGACCAGAAGGCCGCCGACCGTCCGTAGCATGGCGGCGGGCAGATCCTCCGCCTCGATCAGGACGACGCGCGCGCGCGCGCACCGGTCCCAACAGCCAAGCTGGCCCCGCCATGCCGGCGCCGATGATCGCGATGTCGTGGTCACCGCGCCACCCGTCCAAAAAACGCGTCGATCGCACTTAGAGCGCGCAGCCGCACCAGGTCCACCTCGCGCAGCAATTCATGCGCGGCTTCCGGACCGAAGCGGACGAGCCGCGCCCGATCCGCGCGGCGATCTGGGCGGTGGCCCGCGGATCGACCAGCCAGTCGGCCTCGGCCAGCAGCATCAGCGTCGGTACGCGCATCGGTCCAGCCGCGTGTCGTTCGCCAGGTCCTGATCAGGCGAAGCGCGGCGGCTACCAGCCCCAGCTCAGCGGTCCCAGCGCGAGGTCCGGCTGCTGCGCATACCAATGGCTTCGTCTTCATAGCGGCTGACATCATGGGTCAGATTGCGTTGCCGCGTATGCATTCCGGCCTCTTCGCGGGCACGCCAGATGCCGCGCGTCACCCGTCCCCGCCATGCAACGGACGATCGCGCCGCCAAGCGGACCCCCAGCGGCAGCCGCAATCCCAGCATCAGCGCGACGAGAATGAGGGCATCGGGCTCCACCCGCGCCCTCGACGACGGCGCGCAACGCCAGATGCCGCCCATCGAATGGCCGAGCAGGACGGCGGGCCCCGCCGCTTCGGCGCGCCATGCCGACCAGAAGGCACGCAGGTCGTCGACCAGTACCGCCGAAATCGCCACCATGCCCGACATGATGATCCGCGCTCAGCCGCCCCGATCCCCCTGCCCGCGCCAATCAAAGGCGGTGACGCTCCTCCGCCCGACCAGATGGGCAAAAGACCTCCAGATATTTTCTCGATCACATCGGCGCAGCCGGTCTGGAACAGCAACCGGCCCACCGGCCGCTCCGCCCCAATCAAGCGCCGATGGTCCCCAGCCATCAGGCGCGGTCAACGAAACAGGCGCGCGGCCGCGGGAAATTGCGGCGAAGGGGCAAGGGCATCGGTCATCCGATCCCCGGTTACGGTTTTGAAAACCCCGCCGTCTAGGGCTTTTGCCTTATGGAATGGTCATCGTCCGTATCGCCCTGCTCTGCGCGCGCTCGGCCTGTTGCTGCTGTCCGCCGGGATCGAGGATGCACGCGCACCCGTGCGAGATCGCCGGTCAAAACGCCGCGATCGCCCTGATCGCGCTTGCCCTTGTGGTGGTGGGCGTCGGGCGTCCCGCTCTGGCCGGATGCCATGCTGCAGATCAGGTCGCGATCGGCCTGTTCCTGCTATTCGCTTTGGCCTTTCGCGTCGGGGATGATGGGGGCGGCGATGTGAAGATGATCGCGGCGCTGGCCCGCTGGCTGCCGCTCGGGCCGCTGATGCGGATGTTTGTTGCTGATGTCGATCGCGGGCGGGATCGTGACGCTGCCATGCTGATCGACCATCGCCTGCGGCGTTCAGGCAGCGACGGTGCGATCGAGGTTCCTTATGGCGTCGCCATCGCAATGGCCGGGCTGCTCATCCTTCAGGAACCGATATTTAACCCATTGAGCCATACTTAACGCGCCAGACAGGCCGGGCAGAGGGTCCGGCATGAAGGCCGAAGAACGCAGGATGGACGGTCGCAAGCTTTTACTGCTGGTGGGGGCTCTGCTGGTCGCAGGGATGACCGCCGTTTTCGCCCGCACGCTGACGGCGGCGGGCGGCGCACCCGCCACAGGCCGGCGCGGCCGTCATCGTCGCTCCGCCGCCCGAAACGGGCGGAAGTCTGGTCGCGACGCGCCCTGCCGGTCGGCACCATCATCGATGCGACGGCCCTGAAATTTCAACCTGGCCCAAGAAATGGTCGGCGGCGCCTGTTATCTCAAAGGTCAGGCCGATCTGGCGAAGCTGCAAAGGCACGGTGGTCCGCTATGCGATCACCGCCGGCCAACCGCTGACCCGAGTGCGGTGGTGCAACCGGGCGATCGTGGTTTCGGCCGCCGCGCTAACTTTACTGGCATGCGCGCGGTGACGGTGCCGGTATCGGCGGCGCAGACGAGGTCGCCGGCTTTGTGTTTCCCGGCGACCGCATCGACATAGTCTGACCCGGGACGTGGCGGGTGGCGGCGATGGTCCGCCGCTGAAGGTGTCGGAGACGATCTGCGCAACGTCCGCGTGCTCGCCACCGATCAGCGTACCGACAGCCAGTCAGGCGAGACGGCAAGACGCCGATCAGACCTTCACCACCGTCACCGTCAGGCGACGCCCAAAATGGCCGAGCAACTGGCGGTCGCACAGACCGTCGGCACGCTGTCGCTGTCGCTGCGGGCGCTCGCCGACCGACCGGACGATCTGCAAAATCCGGCCGCCGTCAACGCAGGTCCGGTCGCCGACCGCGCCTCCTATGTCACCGGCGGCGACATCTCGCGCTATCAGCGGCGGACCGTGCCAGGTCGCCAGATGGGCGGCCCGGTTCCGATCAGGGGGCTATGGCGGTGCCGGGCGCTCCCGCCATGGCAGGGGGACGGCGGTTCAACCCGGTCACGACGGTCGCGGCAGCCACGCCGGAGGGGTCCCCATCGTGCGCGTCGCGCGCAGCAGCAACGCCGCCGGAGGAAAATTGACGATGACGATGCGATCCATTCTGACCGGCGGGCCTTCGGCTCCGTGGTCGCGCTGATGCTGGCCCGCTGCTCCTCGCGCCCGCCGGCGCATGGCGCACCAGCGGGCCAGAAGTTCGGCCGATGCTGGCAGCGGCGCGGGCGTGCTGGGAGATCGACACCGGACGCGCAGGCTGATCACCCTGCCGCGGCCCGCAGCCGACCTGTTCGTGGCGGACGACACCATCGCCGATGTCGGTCCGCTCGCCGACCAGCTCTATATCTTCGGCAAGCCGGGCGAGACGACGATCTCTCGGCCACGGCGCGCGGCGGCGCGGTCGTCTATGCGACGACGGTCCGGATCGGCAACAATCTCGACTCGATCAGCCCGGATGCTGCGCCTCGCCATGCCCGAAGCGCAGATCGCGTCGACGCCAATGAACGGCCTGATCCTGCTGACCGGCACGGTCGCTTTTTAAAACGATGTCGCGGAGGCCGAGCGGCTGGTCGGGCCTATGTCGGCAAGGACACAAAAAGGTCATCAGCCGGCTGAAGACCGCGACGCCGCTTCAGGTCAATCTTCAGGTTCGCATCGCCGGTCAATCGCAACTTCGTCAAATCGATCGGCGTCAACCTGCTGAGACCGCGACCCGCAACTCCAGCGGCTTCGTGTTCGGCATCAGCTCAGGTCGCAATCCGGGCACGATCACCGACCTGACCAATGCCGCCGGTACGACCATCGGCACCCAATATGGGTTCAACCAAGGGCCATTGCGCACGACGCTGGGCCTCAACGGCCAGGTGCTGGGCATGGACCTGTTGGGGCGATGGATCTGGGCAGACGCTCGGCCAAGTGTCGACGCTGGCCAACCCCAATCTGACCGCACTGTCAGGCGAGACCGCGACCTTCTACGGCGGGTGGCGGATTCCCCATCCCGCTGTCCACAGGACTGGGCGCGGTATCGGTCGATATAAACAATATGGCGTCAGCCTGTCCTACACGCCGACCGTGCTGTCCGACGGACGCATCTCGCTGCAGGTGCGCCCCGAAGTGTCGCAGATCACATCGGTGGGTGCGGTCACGATCAGCGGCGACCATCCCCGCCCTCACCACCCGCCCGCGCCGAGACGACTGGAACTGGGATCGGGGCGGGCATGATGATCGGCAGCCTGTTGTCCAACAGCCGCGACAATTCCCGATCGAAGACGCCGTGGCTGGGCGACCTGCCGCTGATCGGTGCGCTGTTCCGCTCGAATGCGTTCAAGCGCAACGAGACCAGCTGGTGTCATCATCACCCCCTATCTGGTGAAACCGGTCAATTCGCCGTCCGACGCATCGCGCTGCCGACCGATGGGCAGCGCTCGCCCAGCTGATTGCCGAGCGGGTTCTGCTCGGCAGATAACCGCCGGATCGAAGCGAGCCCCGCCCCGTGCCGACCATGGCCACGCCCGTTCAGGGGCGTCCGTGACGGGGCACAAGCGCCCGTCTCGCCCCAGCGCGTCCGCGCAAGGGCACTCCATGCCCGGCTTTTCGAATGATCGCCGTCCAAGGATGCCCCGCACCATGCGTCTTTCCCTCCCTCTTTCGGCATCGCTCGGCCTGTTGGCGCTGACCGCCGGCTGTGCGGGCCAGCCAGCCCAGGCTGGAGACGGTGCATCAGCCGGTGGTGTCGCAAACCGACTACGCGCTCGATCTCGCCCTGTCAGGCAACCGGCTGGCAGGGGACGAGGCGCAGCGGTTTGAGGCTGGGCCGCAATCTGCAGCTCGGCTATGGCGACCGGGTAACGATCGAGGACCCGGCGGGCGTGCCTGGCGCCTATCGCCAGATCGCCGAGATGGTCGGCCGTTACGGGCTGCTCGTCGGGCCGGCGGCATCGATCGCACGCGCTCGCTCGCCCCCGCCACGATCCGGGTCGTCGTCACCCGCGCTCGCGCCACGGTTCAGGCTGCCCGGACTGGCGCAACGACGTCGCTCCCGACTGGGTCAGCAACACCTCGTCCAACCATGGCTGCGCGATCAACCCACCTTTGGCCGCCATGGTCGCCGATCCCCACCCATCTGGTTCACGGCGCGGAAGGCCCGGCCAGCGCCGATCCTGCCGCCGCGACCCGCGCCATCAATATTTTCGGCAGGCCCAGCCGACCGGCAATGGCGGCACCGTACTGCGGGTCCCAATGCCGGGCCCGAAACGGCGGCGGCGGCATGAGTGGCAGCGCAGTGGATCGTCCGCCATGGGGGCCAGTGATGAACGCCTGGAAACCCCATGGCCTGATCGGACGCGATCCCTTCGGGGCCTATGTCTGCGACGATTGGACCGCCGGGCGATACGCCCCATGCTGGTCGAACAGGGTTGGTCGACGGAACGCGTGGTGAAGGGCGGCTTGCGCGGCGCGATCCAGTCGCTGTCGGTCGCCGCCAGCCCGCAAATCCTGCTGGTCGATCTGAGCGACGTCCGATCCGATCGGCGAGATCAGCAATTTGGCCCGAAGTGTGTGAACCCGGCACGATCGTGATTGCGGTCAGGCGGGTCAACGACGATGCGCCTCTATCGTGGCCTGCTGGCCAGCGGACTGCGCGATTACTGCTGAAGCCGATCAATCCCGAGCAGTTGCGCGGACGATCAGCCGGGCCAGGCAGTGTTGCACGCCGCGCCCGATGGAATGGCCCCGAAAGGCACCGTGCAGCGTCGCGGTGATCGGCGGCGCGCGTGGCGGCGTCGGCGCATCGACCGTCGCCACCTCGCTCGGCTGGCTGATGGCCGAGCAGCTGGACGGACCACGGGCCTGCTTGATCTCGACGTGCATTTCGGCACCGCCGCGCTCGCCCGCGATCTGGAGCCGGGGCGCGGGCTGGTCGACGCGATCGACAATCCCAGCCGCATCGACGGGCTGTTCACGGAACGCGCGATGGTCAAGGCGCTGGAAAAACTGTCCGTCCTGTCCGCCGAGGCGCCGATCAGCGCGCCGATCTGACCGATGGCGTCGCCTTCACCCAGTTGCAGGAGGAGATGCGCGCCAATTTCGAGACGAGCATCGTCGATCTTCCGCGCGACATGCTGATCCAGCAACCCCGTGCTGGCGACGAGTGCGCAGACCATCGTCTTGGTCACCGAATTCACGCTGGCGGCCGCGCGGCGATCCGCCTGCTTTCACGGCTGAAGACCTATGCCCCCCGGGCGAGCGTGCTGATCGTCGCCAACCGCGTCCACCCGGCCGCGGGCCGAGATCGCTGAGGGGAGATTTCAGGGGATCGATCGAACGCCCGGTCGATTTCCTGATCCCTATGACCAGAAGCTGGTCGTCCGGCCGCCAAGGTCAGCAAGCCGATCGCCGAACTGGGCAAGACCTCGCGCACCATCGCGCCGCTGATCGCTGGCCGGTCGCATCTGCGCCTCTGCGCAGGAACCGACCAGATGCGCGGCAAGCGCAGCCTGCTCGACAAAGATCGACCTGAAGGCGTTTCCTGCCCAAACAGGCGCGGGCGAACTGACCCGATGAGCATGGTCGCGACCTGATCACGGCGGCCGGCGTCTTCACGGCGCTGGTGCTGGCGATAGCCGCATTGTCCGGCCCCTCGGCCTCGCAGCCAGTCTCGGCAGCTGGCGGGATTGCGTGGTCGCGTCGCGCTCGACCTCGACACGCCGGTCTCTCCACTGGCCGCGGCGTCGCGCGGCATCGCGCTGGCAACCGACACGCGCGTCGACAAAGGCGTTCGACCCGGCTGCTCCCCAATCGAAAAGCTCGCCAAGCGGCTAGATCGAACAGGGCGCGACTGGACGGTCGGCCAATATGGCATCGCCTGCGCTGCGGTCGCGGTCGGCTCGACCATCCTGCTGGCGATGATCGGCCTGCCACTGCTCCCCTCGCCCTGCCGATGGGCGTCGGATTGGGACTGCTGGTGCCGCATATGGTCGTCAGCATGACGATCAATCGCCGCACGACCAGTTCATCGCCCGCTTCCCGACGCCATCGAACTGCTGGTCGGGGCCTGCGCTCGGGCCTGCCGATCGCGAAACCATGTCGGTCGTCGGCGAGAAATACCGGCCCCGTCGGCGACGAATTTCGCGCCGTCTCCGGATCGGATGAAGATCGGTCGGACGATGGACGCCGCGCTGAAACCGCCGATCGGCTGGAAACGCCCGAATTCCAGTTCTTCGTGATCGCCATCGCGATCCAGCGGCGCGGAGACCGACCGGCAACTTGGCCGAGACGCTGTCCAGCTGGCCGAGTGCTGCGCAAGCGCGCGCAGATGAAGCTGAAAGATCAAGGCCATGTCGTCCGGGTCCAAGGCGTCGGCCTATATCATCCAGCGCCCTGCCCTTCGTCGTCTTCGCCATGATCTGGATGATCAATGCGCCCTATGGCTCGGTTCTTCGTCGATCCCCGGCTGATGATCATCGGCGGTGGCGGGGCTTTTGTGGATGGCGCTCGGCGTCTTCATCATGTCGCGCGGCAGTCAATTTCGAGATCTGAATGACCGGCTCCCCCAGATCCTCGGCCTCGACGCCGCCTCGGTGACCGCCATGTTGTGGGGCGTGTGTGTCTTCTGCCTGCTCGTCGCCGGCTATATGCTGATCGCACGCGCGATCCGATGAAGCGTCGCGTCCGGGCCCTCAACGAACGGCGCGAACAACTGAAAGGCGGGGATCGACCCCAGCCCCAAGCGACGCGCCCAGTTCATCGAGCGCACCGACCTGCTGGAACGGATGCGCCGCGTGCTGAGCGCGCTCAAGATGCTGCAGGAAGATCAGGTGAAGGCCGTCCAGCTCAAGCTGCTCGAGGCCGGCATCCGATCGAAGGAGATGGCAGTCGCGGTCATTTTCGGTCGCTTTGGCGCTGCCGATCGCGCTGGGCGGCGGCATGGCGCTATGGGTCTATGGCACCGAGGACTTCGCGCAGTGGAGCGGGTTCAGCCGCTACATGATGGTCGCCGGCATGCTGGTGCTGAGTTACAAGGCGCCCGACACGGCGCTGAAGAACCAGATCGACAAGCGCACCCATGCGATCCGCAAAGGTCTGCCCGATGCGCTCGACCTGATGGTCATCTGCGCCGAAGCCGGCCTGACCGTCGATGCCGCCTTCGCCCGTGTCGCGCGAGTTGCGTCGCGCCTATCCGAACTGGGGACAGTTTCAGCTGACCTCGGTCGAGCTGGGCTTTCTGACCGATCGCCACCGGGGCTCGAAAACCTGTCCATGCGGGTCAATCTGGACGCGCTGCGCGGGGTGGTGACGACCATGATCCAGACCGAGAAATATGGCACCCCGCTCGCCAGCTCGCTGCGCGTGCTGTCAGCCGAAGTTCCGCAACGAGGCGCATGATGCGCGCCGAGGAAAAACCGCGCGCCTGCCCGCGATCATGACGGTGCCGCTGATCCTGTTCATCCTGCCGACGCTGTTCATCGTGATCACAGGACCTGCCGGCTGTTCGATCAACGATACGCTGATGAGCACGATGGGCGGGAAATAGCGCAGGTTCGCCCGATACGAAATCGGCCCCCTCGCAACCAGCACCGCGATCGGTTGTTGACCGAACGTAACAGGCGAGGATCGACGCCATATTTGTTCACTTCAACGACGCAGTTCGCCGTGCTGGGGCTGGTCCTCATCGCGGGTTGGCTATTCGGGCTGGCGAGCCATCCGGGCGGCCGCAAATGGCGCACCCGCTACGCCACCGAACGCGATGCGCATGCCCGCACCAAAAGGATACCGAGACCAAGCTGTCGGCCGCGCAGTTATCATCACCGAGCTGGGCGCGAAATCATCGGCTGGCGACGGCGCGACCCGATCGCGCGGCACCGGTGGCTGAGCGGACCGCCTATCGCCCGGCGGCAGCAGTTGCAGCGCGTCCGGCCTATCCGGCGGGTGAGCGTCGCGGTTGGTTCGACTTCCGGAAACCGGGTGACGACGCACGGATGATACAAAAATCCTCCCCGGTACGGGGGTGGCAAACCGAAGGCCTGACGGAGGGAGCTTCCACAAAAGCTATTCCGTGCGGAAGCCCCCTCCACCAGCCTCGCTGGTCCCCTCCCCTTCGCAGGAAGGAAAAGAAAAGGGCCGCCCGATTACGGCGGCCCTTTCATCTTACTTCGCCTTCAACGCCGCCTGCGCCGCCGCGAGACGCGCGCGATCGGCACCGCGTAGGGAGCTGGCCGAGACGTAATCAACCCGACAAACTCGCAGAACGCGATCGACGCCGGATCGCCGCCATGCTCGCCGCAGATGCCGAGCTTGATGCCGGAGCCGTGTCGCCCAGCCCCGCTCGGCAGGGCGGGCTGACAAGTTCGCCCCGCCCTCGACATCGGGCTGACGAACGGGTCCTTGGCGTAGATGCCCTTCTCAACATAGGCACTCAGGAAGCGCGCCGCGTCGTCGCGACTGATGACGCCCAGCGTGGTCTGGGTCAGGTCGTTGGTGCCGAAGAGAAGAATTCGCCCCACCTCGGCGATTTCGCCGGCCTTCAGCGCAGCGCGCGGCAGTTCAATCATGGTGCCGACCAGATATTCGACCGTCTTGCCACGCTCGGCAGACAGCTTGCGCCGCCTTGTCGACCACCGCCTTCATCAGCTCCAGCTCGCGGCGGGTGGCGACGAGCGGGATCATGACCTCGGGATCGTTGGCGCCTCGCCGACTTCTCCGCGACGTCCAACGCCGCCTCGAAGATCGCGCGGGCTGGATTTCGTAGATTTCGGGATAGGTCACGCCGAGGCGGCAGCCGCGATGGCCGAGCATCAGGTTGAACTCGTGCAGTTCGCTCGCCCGGCAGGCGTATCCCGTCCCCGGCCGCGGTTGCGACCTCGGCGAACTCGGCCTCCTGCTGCGGCAGGAACTCGTGCAGCGGCGGGTCGAGCAGGCGCACCGTCACCAGCAAACCCGCCATCACCTCGAAGATCGCGGTGAAGTCGGCGCGCTGTTCGGGCAGCAGCAGCGAAGCGCAGCGCGGCGGCCCGCTTCGTCCGACGCGGGATCATCTGGCGCACCGCCGTGATCCGCGCGGCGTCGAAGAACATATGCTCGGTGCGGCACAGCCCGACGCCCTCCGCGCCGAAATCGCGCGGTCTGGCAGTCGAGCGGGGTTTCGGCGTTGGCACGGACCTTCAGGCGGCGGACCTGATCGGCCCATTCCATCAGCGTGCGAAATCGCCCGCCAATTCAGGCTGCACCGTCGCCACCGCGCCCAGCATCACCTCGCCAGTCGAACCGTCGAGCGTCAGGATATCGCCTCGCGCACCTCACGGCTGCCGACCCGCGCGACCTTGGCCTTGTTGTCGATCGACAGGCTGCCCGCGCCTGAAACGCAAGGGCGCCCATGCCGCGCGCCACGACCGCCGCATGGCTGGTCATGCCACCGCGCGCGTCAGGATGCCCTTCGCCGCGTGCATGCCGTGGATATCCTCCGGCGAGGTCTCGACACGCACGAGGATCACCGCCTCGCCCCGCCGCCGCCGCACTCTCCGGCGGCATCGGCGTCGAACACCACCTTGCCCGAGGCCGCGCAGTGACGCAGGCGGCCCTTGGTCAGCACATCGCGCTTGGCGCTGGGGTCGAGCGTCAGGGTGGAGCAGCTGGTCGAGCGCCGCCGGATCGACGCGGGCAATCGCCTCCTCGCGGGTGATGAAGGCCTTCATTCGCCATGTCGACCGCGATCTTCAGCGCCGCCTTGGCGGTGCGCGCGGAACAGGTCTGGAGCATCAGAGCTTAGCCTGTTCGACCGTGAACTCGATGTCCTGCATGTCGCGATAATGGTTTTCCAGCCGGTCGAAGACGGCGGCCAGCTCGGCATAGACCTCCGGCATCGCCTCTTCCATCAGGGCGGGCTTTGGCGTTCGCCTCCTCGCGCGCGGCCTTGGTCAGATATTGCGGCGTGCGAATGCCACTGACCACGTCCTCGCCCTGCGCGTTGATGAGAACTCGCCATAATAGGCCCGGTCGCCCTTGGACGGATCGCGCGTGAAGGCCGCGCCCGTCGCCGAGAGTATCGCCCCGTATTGCCGAAGACCATCGCCTGCGTTGACGGCGGTGCCCCAATCGGCAGGAATGTCGTTCAGGCGGCGATAGACCTTGGCGCGCTCCGACTGCCACGATCCGAACACCGCGCCGACCGCGCCCCAGAGCTGGTCCTGCGTCCTGCGGGAAGGGCTTGCCCCATTGTTCCTCGACGGGCCCTTGTAGGTCGTGACCAGCGCCTTCAGTCCTCGGCCGACATCTCGGTATCGGTGAAGCCGTTATCCTCCTTGGCGATCTCAACGCTTCCTCGAAGGCGCCGTGATCCAGCTCCGGGACGACATCGGCATACATCTGGATGAAGCGGCGATAGCTGTCCCGGGCGAAACGCTCATCGCCGCCTTCTTCGCCAGCCCCTCGACCGTCTGGTCGTTGAGGGCGAGTTCAGCACCGTGTCCATCATGCCCGGCATCGACACGCGCGCGCCCGGAAGCGGACCGAGACCAGCAGCGGGTTTTCGGGATCGCCGAAGCGCTTTTCCGTCACCGCCTCGATATGCGCGATGCCATCGGCGACTTCGTCGCGCGTTCCTGCGAAACTGCTCGCCATCCTCATAATAGCGGGTGCATCGCGGTCGAGATGGTGAAGCCGGCGGCACCAGCAGCCGATCGAGGCCATCTCGGCGGAGTTCGCGCCCTTGCCGCCAAGCAGATTCTTGTCCCCCTTGCCGCCGTCGAAACGCCGCCGCCGCCGAAGCGGTACACATAGGTCATCGGTTCGATCCTTTACTGGTCGTATCGTCCGACGCCACAGGGACTGGGCGTCGGCTTTAATAAGGCGATATTGCCGGAGGGGAAGACAGGAACGTGTGCGCCCGTCTCGATCCGGCTCAGCTCATCCCTCGATCCTCGAAGTCCGCCACCGTGTGGACGGCCGCCCTTTACGGGCGAGCAGCGCGAGCGCGCGGTCGCTTGACGGCGTCGGCATCGTTAGCGGTGACATCGTCGAAGAAGCGGTCGATCGGCGCGCGCAGCGGGCGAAACGCGGCCATCGCGGCCTCGGAAATCCTCGGCCTTCACCGCTTGCGCCGCCTTCGGCTCAGCCGCATCGAGCGCGGCGATCAGATCGGCCTCAGCGGGTTTCGAGCGTATAGGTCGGCGCGGTCCAGTTCTGGTCGCCCTCGACGCCTTCCTTCTTCAGGATGTTCGCGGCACGCTTGTACCCGGCGAGCAGGTTGGTGCCGTCATCGGTGGTGACGAAGGCTTGCAGCGCACCGGACACGGGCCAGCAGGCGGACAAGGTCCGCTCGCCGCCAATGTCGTCGTCACCGCCCATACGAACAACGGCATCAATCACGTCATGCCCGAACGCCCTACTGCGCTGCTGAACTTTCAAGCGATCAATGACGAAGTCATAAAAATAGTCCGCTGCAACGACTTGACCCCATGTCGCCCATCACCCGCTTCCGCGCAGATTGATGGAACAGCGAGTAAAGAGAACCACGAAGCCGTTACTTAGGACAGGCGCGATAACACTGGCGCTGCACGACGAAGGGCAAAGGGATCTTTCGAGCCGGTCGGCTTCTCATCAATTGAGAAAGAGAATGAAACGATCGTATCTGGCTTATCCGCCAACGCCACGGCCACCGTCACCGGCGCGGAGGGACGTCATCGCCCTGCCGACAGGCTTGCTTAGTGATCGCGAACCGCCTCGGCGACGGCCGTGTCCTCGCCCTGCGCGCGGCATAATAACCGCCCATCAGGCCACGGAGGCTCAGGGAACTCGCCGACCATACCGGTGACGAGATCGGCCTTAGCCAGTTCCGCCGCGACTGCCAGCGCAGGTCACAGTTCAGGACGATGCCCTCGCTCGCCAGCCATTCGGCCAGCCGCCACCCGCTCGACCTTGCCGGCGACAGTACCAAGTTTTTCGTGGAGACGATCTTTTCCAGCTTGGGCCGCAGATCGTCGAGCTTCGTCTTCAGGTCCGTCTCGTAGAAGAAACGCGCGTCGGACAGGCGGGCGGCGAGCACCTTGCCATTGCCCTCGACGATCTTCGTGCCGCCGTCGGTCGCCTCGATATTGGCAGTACAGACGAACGCGTTCGCCAGCTTGCCGTCTGCCGAGCGGCAGACGAAATATTTCTGGTTCACCCGCGCGGTCAGCTGGATGACTTCGGGCGGCACGTCGAAGATAGGCTTCGTCAGCGGCGGCCGAGCAGCGGCACCGGCCATTCGGTCAGCCCGGCATTCTCGCGACCAGACCTTCGTCCTCGACCAGTTCAGCCCGGCCTCGGCGGCCAGTGCGGAGAGCACGCTCGCGAATGATCGCGGCGCTCGTCCTGATCGACCAGCACCTTCGCGGCGCGCAACTGCTCGACATAGGTGTCGGCGCCGGTCAGCGTGATCTCGGCAGGCGCGTGGAAGCGGTGCCCCGCGTGACATTGCCGCTGGTGATCGGCGACCTCGACGGCACGACCTCGCCGCCGAACAGCGCGACGATGGCGTGCAGCGGGCGGACCCAGCGCATCGACTCGGTCGAGGCGGACTCCGCCCCAGCGCATCGACTTGGGCGGGGAAAGGCGCGGACGATCGCGGGGATTGCCTCGGCCAGAACCTCGGCCGTCGCGCGTGGCTTTTCGTGATCGCGAAGAGCACCCCGTCGCGCTCGGTCAGCTGTTCGCGGGTCAGCCCGGTCTTGCGGAGGAAGCCCTCCAGCGCCGCCTGCGGCGGGCGGAGGCGCGCGCCCCTTCACCTCTTCGGACACGGCCTCGGTCGCGGCAGGCAGGCCCTTGGCGATCAGCGCGGGCGGCGGGGCCCAGCATAGGTGACGATCTCACCCGCCGACAGACCGGCCTTCGCCAGTTCAGCGGTGAACAGCTTGGCGGACTCTCCCGCGCCCCGCCTGCATCCGGGCGGGGATTTCTTCGGAGCGGGTTCAGGCAGAAAATCGGTCATCACGCGGCCCAGCCGTTCTTGTCCATCCGGGCGCCGCACGCACCCTTCGCAGATCGCGGACGCGGCCCATATAGGCACGGCGCTCCGCCACCGAGATCACGCCGCGCGCCTGCAGCAGGTTGAAGGTGTGGCTGGCCTTGATCGCCTGTTCGCAAGCGGGATGGGCAGCTTGGCCTCCAGACAGCGCTCGCGTTCGGCCGCCGCCTTCTTGAAGGCGTCGAACAGCGTGTCGTATCGGCGACCTCGAAATTCCGGTCGACATCTGCTTCTCGTTTTCGAAACACGTCGCCATAACTCACGCCCGCATCGTTGAAGCGCAGGTCGTACATTATCGACGTCTGGATGTACATCGCCAGACGCTCAGCCCCATAGGTCAGCTCGCCCGCGACCGGCTTCATGTCGTACCCGCCCATCTGCCAGAAATAGGTGAACTGGGTCACCTCATGCCCGTCGCACCAGACTTCCCAGCCCAGCCCCGGGCGCCCAGCGTCCAGGCTTTCCCAGTCGTCCTCGACGAAGCGGATGTCGTGCTTCGCCATGTCCACGCCGATCGCGGCGGGCTGCCAGATACAGGTCCTGCAGGTCGGCGGGCAGGGCTTCAGGATCACCTGATACTGGTAATAATGCTGGAGCCGGTTGGGGTTCTCTCGCCATAGCGGCCGTCGGTCAGGCGGCGGCACGGCTGGACAGAGGCGGCATTCCACGGGTCCGGCCCCAGCGCGCGCAGCGTGGTCGCCAGGTGAAAGGTGCCCGCCCCCATCTCCATGTCATAGGGTTGCAGGATCACGCATCCCCCGCTCGCTCAATAATCATGGAGGGTGAGGATCATGCGCTGGAAGGAAGGGTCCTTCCGGGGGAGCCGTTTCGGGTCTGCACTAATGGGGGGCAGGCGGCGGATGGCCTCATATGGTCAAGGCGAGCGCCACCTTTCGCGGTTTGGACTTGGGATTCAGAGACAGGTATGGCCGATGATCGGCGCATACCCCCTATTCCCTTTCCGAGGTCTGATCCCAGAAGACGATCGCGAAGACCGCCCTCACCTCGCTCCGCGCTGATGCTGGCGCTGCCCGCCTGCGCGCAGAGCAAGCCCGCGCAAAAAATCCCAATGACGCCGACCCTGCGCTGTGGGTGGTCAGGATGCCGACACCACCATCTATCTGTTCAGCACCATCCATGTGCGAAGCCCGGCCTGTTTTGGTTCGACGGGGCGGTGAAGGCCGCCTTCGACAAGTCGGACCAACTGGTCACGGAAATGGTGCAGCCGATCCGGCGACGATGCAGCAGATCGTGTTGAAGAACGGTATCGTCACCACTGGCCCGACACTGACCGAGCAGCTGCCCCGCCGACAAGCGCGGCGCCTATCTGAAAGGCGATGACCGAGGCCCGGCCTGCCCGCCCCGGCATTCGACAAGATGAAGCCTGGCTGGCCGCCGTCACCCTGTCGCTCGCCGATCCAGAAGCTGGGCTATGATCCGAAGAACGGCCCCGAAACCGTGCTGGCCGATGCGGCCAAGGCGGCGAACAAGCCCGTCGCCGGACTGGAGACCGCCGAGCAGCAGATCGGCTATTTCAACGGCCTGTCGCAAAAGGCGCAGATCGAGTTCTGACCTCGACCGTCGACGAACTGCCCAAGGCGGGCGAAATGGCTAAGATGGTCGACGAATGGGCATGGCGACCCCAACGCGCTGGCCCGCGACATGAACGAGGCCCTGAAGGACTCGCCTGAAGTGTAGACGCTGCTGACCGACCGCAACGCGCGCTGGGCGACGTGGATCAAGCAGCGCATGGCCGAAAACCCGGCACCGTCTTCATCGCAGTCGGCGCGGGGCCATCTCGCCGGGCCGCCGACAGCGTCGGGCCCAGCTCGCCAAGCAGGGCGTCACGGCGCAGCAGATCCAATATTGATCGCGTAAAGGCCATGCCGCCCGACCTGTCAGAGGTGCGGGCGGCATCTCGGCGTCATGGCGGTGACGCATAAATGCAACTGCTCATCCGCTCGGGCTACGCGGGTGAATGAGCGATGCGGCGTTTCTGGTTCGTTACCAACGGTCGGTCGGGATCGACCGCCGACACCAGTCGCGGCGCAGATCACCGATACTTTGTCCGCCATGGGCCATGGGATGGCCGGGCAGACCGGCTTACGACGAAGCCCTGCCCTCGACCGACATGCTCGCAAGCGTGGGTGCGGATGGGGTCGTCGTCTGTGCGGGCGACGGTACGATCAATGCGGTGCTGGCGGCACTGAAGAAGGCACTGGGGGGCGAGATCCTGATCCTGCCCGGCGGCACGATGAACCTGCTCGCCAAGACGCTGCATGGCGATGGCGAGGCGCTGGCGATCACCATCGTCTGGCCGACCAGCCGCCCGCCGCGTCTCACTCCCCTTTGCCGAAGCGGACGCCCGTCACGCCTATGCCGGGCTGATCCTCGGCCCCGCCACACGCTGGGCCCATGCCCGGGAGGCGGTTCGTAACGGACGAGCCCGGCGGCTGATCGGGCCGTTGCGGCGTGGCGGCGGAGTTTCGGGCGGGCCTTCGGATCGCGGACGTGCCCGAACTGAAGCGGCGCTATCAGGCGCTATTCGTCACGCCATGGACGACCATCTGGAGCTGGCGGCGGTCGATGCCTGAACACGGCACCGGTTGTTCGATCTGGGCCGGATGGCGGCGCTCACCGAAGACTGGACCCAGGCGCAAGGCGTGACATGCGCCCGGACGCCCGTTTCGCGTGCGGGGCGGCAAGCCTGTCTCCGCACTATTCGATGGCGAACCGCTCCCGCCCGGAACGGCGATCCGGCTGACGCGAAGCCGTTCGCATATCTGGCGACGATCATCGGGGCCTGACGCGCCAGACGCCTTCCCTGAGGCAGCCGCCCGATCGGAGACCGGGCCTCATCATCACGATATCGTTGAACGGCGGCGCATGACGTATTTTGCGCCCTTTGCGGCTATGCGCCGCCGCTTCCGGTCATGGTCATCCACGGGCGTGGTCGGAAGCCTATATCCATTTGTTTCGGAGTTACTGGAATGGACGACACCCTTACGCTCGCCGCCGAGACGCGCGATCAGGTTGGCAAAGGGCCTCCCGTTCGCGCTGCGTCGTGGTCGCGTCCCCGCCGTGATCTATGGCCCGGAACAAAGGCCGCCGCGTCGATCCATCTCGAAGAAGGCCCTCGTCAAAGGCGCTGATGACCGGTCACTTCTTCACCTCGGTCATCATGGTGGACGGCCAGCGCACGCTGGCGAAGGACGTCGCGTTCCATCCGGTACCGACCGTCCGCTGCGTATCGACTTCCTGCGCATCGGCGAGCACGAGACCGTGACCGTCGCCGTGCCAGTCGTCTTCACCGATGAGGACGAGCCGTGGCATCAAGCAGGGGCGGCGTTCTGAACGTCACCCGCCGAGATCGAGATCGTTGTCGACGCCGCCGACATCCCGCCGGATCACCATCTCGTTGAAGGGTCTGGAAGTTGGCGACTCGATCCATCTCGGACGTGAAGCTGCCCAAGGGCGCCACCCGGCGATCGACGACCGCGACTTCGCGATCGCCACGATCGTGCCGCCGACGGTCCCGACCGCCGCGGACAAGCAGCCTGCCGAGGCGCAGGCCGAAGGTTCGGGAAAGGCCCTGATCGGCCTCGCTTGTCTTCAGGACCAAGCGGGACGACATCCAAGACGGGATGGCAACGCCCTGCCCTTTCGTCATCGGCGCTCGACGTTGACCGACCTTCCATGCCCCGGCTCACACTGCCGCTCCCATCGCGGGTGATGGGGAGTCGGAAAGCCGAAAGGGCTATCGAAAAGAGGCTTTCAATCTGAAAGGGCGATTGGGTTCTCTGGATCAAGCGGCGTAAGATCCTGCCTCCTCACCAGAGCCGGTGGGGCCGTCGGGCAACACCTCAAATGGAAGCCAATCGTTTCAATCAGGGGCGACGTCGTATGGGGCTTTCAAGCATCGGCCATTTTGCCGACCCTGATCGTCGCACTTGTGGCCAGCCATTTTGTGGAAGCGCGCGCATCGCCTACGCACAGGGTCGACGCTACCTGTCCGCTGACCGCTATCGGACGGACAATGTGCCTTTGCGCGGATCATTCGGGGAGCGCAGCCTCCGTCATCGCACAGGACAAACGCGTCATGGCGATCATTCCCGCTGGTTAGGGAGCACCCCCCGGCCATGCGCTGGTCATTCCCAAATCCCCCCCCGCGCAATCTCGACGACCTGAGCGATCGCGATGGGCTTGCCGGTGTTGCACATGGTCAAACGTGTCGCTGCCGCGCGGCAGCATACTGGGCAGCACCGGTTATTCCCTGCAACAGAACAATGCGAGCCGGCAGGACATCTGCCCACTTTCACGTCCATGTCATCCCCGTGCACCCGCCGTC
>CAHIKZ030003961.1:0-50574 GCA_903632075.3 Acanthosepion pharaonis
TTTTACAGTATATTTTAAATTTGATTAAAAATATTATCCTCATTTTGTCTATTTTTTTAAATTTTGTTTTTCTAAAAGAGTAGAAAATCCATTTGAGCTTAAATGGAATTTCTTCATCTGTCAAAGGGAGACAAATCTAGCCTATCATGGCTGGATAGCTTTGAGTAGGTAGATTTTTGAAATCAATGCAATCTTTTTTGCTAAGATTTTCACAATTAGCGCATGCCAGTTCACTTGATGGTAGTTTGACTCAAAATCTGATAACATTTTAATGGACACTGGATGGTAGAGTATTTCAGTTCTCTTTTTTAGTTCTTTTCTTCTTTCCTTTCATTTTATCCAAGCCTTTCCTTGTCTTTTGTTTTTTTTTTTCAACATTATTACTGTTGTTATTGTTCCTCTTATAAACCCCAATTAGTCACTGTTTGTCCA
This sequence comes from Acanthosepion pharaonis, assembly GCA_903632075.3. NCBI lineage: Eukaryota > Metazoa > Mollusca > Cephalopoda > Sepiida > Sepiidae > Acanthosepion > Acanthosepion pharaonis. Next base: position 433 of record CAHIKZ030003961.1, read on the forward strand.
TAAAAAATACACTAATATCTGAAACACACACACACATATATATATACACACATACATATGCATAAATTACTTGCACTTGTTCTCTCCCTACACTGCACTCATTTGAATGCATATGCACTTTCAAATACATGAATGCAAACATGTATACACACAAATACATAAGTAATTATATTCAAAATTTAATAATTAAAATAGCTATCATAATCATGTAATGATTTCAGAGACATGTCAAAAAGACCATAAAAATTAGATAAATATATCTACATTGAATTGGTAGACTCCAGAAAAAAAAAGCCAAAACAAAAATCTAAATTAAGATGAAAAAATTTGTGCACATAGAAAAACTGATGACAAAGAATAAAAAGAGAACTTTGACCATTCACTGTTGCTTTAAGTAAATTCAAATTCTTTTATCTCCTGAAAACTGGATAATTACACAATTTTGCAACAGGACATTGTCAGTCAAAAACAAAAATACCAGCCCATCTACAGAGATTTATACCTAGCAACTCCCTTTCCCAAAGATGGAAACAAAGTGGTTAGAGATCAAAAGACTGATGACTGAATATCCCAGCATTATCAAGATTCATTCACTTTCTTCCTATATCCACTTTATCACAAATAATACAGCAGTAAAATGTGCTAAATAATGTTTATTAAAATGTATGAACTTTCTGTATATCACACTCACATCTATTTCAATGTATTTTCAGAATAATAAAACTCTTTACTATGAAAAAAGACATTCATAATATAACATGAAAAACTTTGTTGTAAAAATTGCACTTTTAAATCTCTGCAGAAGACTACTGAATTTTATCTGTCTATATTTTGGAATGAAATTTTGTAACACTATTTACACTATTTACATTGTTCAGACTATTGTCCTCATTTATTGCTATGTCCATAACATTGCCAGCGTACATCCAGTCTTCTTCAGGTGATATATACTTGAGTTTCAAATAAACCTTTATTTAGTCCCCTGGCATAGATTGTTCTAATTCACGTGCCATGCCTTTTTGATCTGGATATCTCAGTTATTTCTATTTATATTACTTTTGTTCACCTTTTGTTTGGACTCTGGCAGACGAACAAAACGTGGAAAGCTGAGTTACTAAAAGTGAATTAACTGAAATATCCAGAAAAGGTATGGTACGTGGACTAAATAAAGGGTTTGAAGTTGAAATTCACCAGAAGAAAGTCAGGGCATAAACAGCTAGAAACATAGTAAATATGGCAATAATGATGAGGACAACGGTTTAAATAATGTAAATAGTGTAAATATTGGAATTTTATTCACTGTATTAAATTGAGACCACAAATTAGTTTATAAACACATTACACACAGGAAAATGGTCAATTCCTGCACTCTAGTAAGTACCTGATTCCTGATGCTTTTACAGAGCCAGATCAGGCCCTAAAAAGTACTTCTATCATGTTGGGCAGGAGCTGCAGTCTTCTCGATAGAGTTCAAAGCATTCCACAGCCTTGTGGGTGACAAATTATTTTCCACCTATAATCCATCTCTCATGGATAAGATGTAGCAAACCTCACAACCTCTTGTCACTTCTATGGGAAAATTCAGGCTAACTACATTCCTTAGTTCCACTAGATCTAACCTTCACAGCTAGACCTCCGCCACACGCACATTTGTAGTGAACCACCCTCATTCCCTCTGTATTCCATTCATGAGAAGTTCCTCCGTTAGCTTCTTCTGTTAAGCACTACACTGTGGAACCAACTTCCAAGAGGATGCTTTCCCAATCACTACAATCTTGACCTTATTCAAGTCAACCATTATTTTCCCTATATGAAGTTTATAAGCTGTGCCTCTTACTCTGTAACCTTCTATATTTAGTGGCTCCTCTTTGTACACAGGGTGAACCCCAATGCAAAAAAAAAAAAATCTATATCTCCAAGTCAGATGATGATTTAGGAACCTTACAAAAAACACAAGTATTGTTTGCAGGAAAATAAGCAGGCTTGAATAAGTTGGCTTGCTTCTGATAGTTATGGGGGACCTTTCAGATGGTTCATAACCTTATTCTTTTTTTATGAGTTTTCCAGCAAAAATATTAAATGGCATTTAAACTTTTATAATAGTTTTTTAAATTAGAGTGATTCTCTTTGAAATATTATCTTTTCTAAAGACATTCTTTTAAAAAAGTCACTGCATCTTTATTTCAAATTGGATTGCCCTCAGCATTATTTGTAGTCAATTCTGGTCAGTTGCTGTATCTATTATTCATTTGTAGATTATCCTTGAACCAAAACTCCTTCTAATGGACATGGTGCTTTTATTTAACCAGATTGTTTATACAAAATTTCCTTTTTTTTACCTGTTTTCAAAAATTTTCTGATATTTTGCCCTATTTAACTGTTTTTGAACAATTGGAATTTTTTGTATGTATTGAACATATATTTATATAGCTTTTATTAAAGATTTTTATTAAATCAGGGATTTTCCAGTATTTTTTAATTTCAGATATGCAAAAATATTTAGAGGACAACTTGTCATTTGTCAATAAGTTAAAACCGCTTAGTCTTGGAGTAGGTAATTTATTTGACTCAGTGGTTTTCAATCTCTAGTCTGAATTGTATTCAAAACTAAAACAAGATCAAAAAGGTCATCAATCTAAGTCCAGCCTCATCCCACAATCTCACTTTTGCTCATATGCAGCTTCTTGCAAATCACTTGCAGGTTCTAGTGCCATAGATTATCACACAAAATTTGTAATGAATCAATTGGTTAAGTTGTCAGATCCACATGCATCAAAACCAACTGAAGATCCATTATATATATATATATATATATATATATATATATATAATCAAAATAGGTAGGGATTATTCAAGGAAGTCTTTTTAATATAAAAATATTAAAGATTAAATCCATGATGAGAGCTCAATACATAATAATGGATGTTTTTATATAAAAAGCAATATAAATAATAAGGAATGACTTAAATATTCATCATAAAGTCATATTAATTTATTTAAATAGAATAAAATATATATCAATATATATATATATATATATACCTGCCTCATCAGACTAAACTACATTTTGTATGAAATGATACAATTTCAGCCAGACAATCTGATAATAAACTTGAAAAAATGAAAAGATAAAAGTAAAGTAACAAAATTAACGACCCAAAAAAAATTTTGAATGGTGGGGAAGAAAAAAAGGAAAAAAAATGTATATTAGAATAAGTGAAGAAAGGTAAAGATTTTTATGGGTAAGTCGTCAAATCAAAAAAACCTTAACACAAAAAAGTATGTAATAATTTTTACAGAAATGGAATCAATGTGATTGTTTATTTAACATCATAAAAAAACAATGATGATAATAATAAATAGATGAATGAATAAATAAATGATAATAATAATGATAATAATAAAAATGTAAGCATATGTATGACATCCATATAAATAAAAACATCTATAAATGCATGTATGCATCACACACACACACACACACACACACACACACACACACATATATATATATGTGAAAAGTGTGTATATAAATATGAATAAATATATATATATATATATAATTATTTTATATATTATATCGCAGTACTTATTAATTTCACGCTTTAGCGATCGTCAGACAAACTGATTAATTTTTTAAAAATTTGGGTTTATGTAGATTGCGTGTATTGGTGTTATTGTGGGAAGTGGTGGGGGAAATTCGTCGTTTTGTCATTCATCGTACTAACGCAAACATCGATGTATGCAGACATATATATATATATTGGTCGTCCGTCGGGATTAACATATATAAACATATTGGGCAGTTTCAGATATGACATATGTATGTAAGGGTGGTGTTATGTCTATACATACGCATTTGTATGTTGAAATGTTGTAATTTAAACGTGTGGAAATTTGTGGCGGAAATGTCTAAATCAATATATATATATACAATATTTATTTTATTTGTGAATAATATGTATTTTTCCGTTGGTGGGGTTTGTGTAAAATTATGAATAGGTAAAATTATTATTATTTATATTTATTTTTAAATTTTGAAAAAAAAAAGGGGGTTTATTTGTTATATTTAAAGCTGGTTATTTTGTTTGTTTTTGATGACTGTGTATATGTAACAGGTAGAAATTTGTAATCCTTATTGGATATTTTATATGGTGATATTTAATATTTAATATGCTGGGTGAGAGGGAAAAGTTCAATTTAATAACTTGTCTATATGATATAATGTGATAGTAATATTTCAAAGGGATTGGAGACAATGATAATATAATTATACTTATTGTAAATTGGTAGAAATTGGTAGAAATGATTAGTAACGGTGGTGAAGAGAGAATGATAAAACCATGAATGTAGTTTTAGTGGTGGTAGCTTGAACTAAAAAGTGGTTGTTGTGTTTTATTTATTTATTTTATTTTGTTATATGTATTAATTTATTTTGGTATAAATCCTGATAATAGGTATTCTGTAAAAATTATGGTAGTTGAAGATTGCTATAATTTTAATTACAAAATTTTGATTATTGTTATTATTAAAGCTGCCTGGTAATAGGTGTTTTTATTCTCATGGATGCATATGGAAATTATATCTGATCATATTGTTTTAAGGTATTAAAGATGCTGGGGGAGTAATAAAAGATTGTAGGATTTATATTATATGTTAATAGTGGGTGTGACACAAGTGATGGTGCTGTGTGTTGGTGGTAATATAATATTATTAGTTGTTATTTTGTAAGTTGGCAAAAGTGATTGCTAATGGTGGTGCCAATAATAATGATAGATGCAATTATTTTGATGGTATCTTGAAATTAAATTGTGATTGTTAATTGGTTTGTCTGTTTTATTTTTTGGTATGAATTCGGATAATAGGTAATTTTCTCATGCCTACATTTGAAATTATCTCTGATACACCAATCTACATGAACCCAAATTTTTAAAACATTAATTGAGTTTTAGACGATCGCTAAAAGCGTGAATTTTTTCAGGTCACAAACTCACATCTATCAACCAAATATATATATATATATATATATATATATATATATATATATATATATAAAAATGATTTTATATAGTTCCAGCGAGAGAAAGTTATAATGCAACAAATCAAGATGTATTTTGTGACATCATTATGGAAGGAAACCCTACACGTTTGAATACCTCAAGAGGATATTCGTAATAAATGTTAAAAACTTCAACTCCAAAAATGTGATTTATATAGGAGAATAAAATGCATAAGTCATATATAGGTATAAATGTCAACAAACCGAATTAATATTTTCCCTACTTAAAAGGAACATAAAACCAGTATTAAAAAGAAAATTTTTGTATCACATACATCTTTAAATGTAACCATAATGTAAAATTTATGACAATATATCAAACAGACATTTATTCTAATTAAAATAAAAGAAAATAAAATTATAAACAAATTTAAATTTAGAACTAAATAGATTATAACCCCGCCCAAAAAAACAATCAACAATATATCGATATGATGGACAAATTTGTGTGATTAAACCGCTCACATACATTTTTTTACGCTCAAAATCCAGGTGCCTAACGAATGTATGAATAGATATATATATATATATATATACACATATTGAAAAAAGCATATATATATATATATACAAAAGCGTATATACTTACAATGTGGGAAACAAAATTTTTTTAATTTTTCACATCATATCAAACCACACAGAACTTAGGAAATTGTGTGTATCACACAAACAACTTTGTGTGTATATATTTAGTGTATACTGATTCCATGTAACTTGGGATGTATGTTTATGTACATGTGTGTGTATGTGTGTGTATACTGATTCCTTGTATGGGACAGTATGTGTGTGTGTGCTTGTGTGTGTATGTATATATATAATATATATATATATATATATATGTTGTGTGTGTGTGTGTGTGTGTGTGTGTGTGTGTGTGTGCAGATAGCTTCCCTGATTCCTCGTAGTGAGAAAGTAGTGTGTATGTATGGAGAGGATATTACATTAAATACAGGTTTGACAAAACAACACGAAAATCAAAATAGAAAAAGAAGAACAGGTTTAAAAGATAAAAATGCTGAAAACTATATAAACAATTTCTCAGGCCAATGCTAATTATTGAATAATTCTTTAGGAAGTAATTTCCTGCCAGTTCAAAAAATATTTGGTTCAGTAACACAGCAAAAGACAACATTACATATCGAAAGGCAAAAAAAAAAATTAAAGAATTTTTTAATAAAATGTAAATCTCTACCCTTTGCCTGATGGCGATGACGAGACCATAAAAAAATAAAGTAAAAAATGGAAAATATAAAAGCATAATATCTTTTTGAATAACTCACATTACAACCAAATATTTGCGGGTTTTTCTATGTTTTAACAATGGGTTTTCCAATTTTTGCGCTGCCAAACACACACGCATAGCCAAATACATATACAAATTGTTTATATTGCGAAAACAGATCAGTATTTAAACCTTGTTTGAAAATTTTGGTGAATTAATTGGACCAGTTTTTGAAATATTAGAAATAAAGTTATCTCGATAATAATTTGGCACGCATTAAACGTATATATATATATATATATATATATATATATATATATATATATATATATATATATATATATATATGTGTGTGTGTGATACAATGAATTGAAAAATCTATTACTAATTTTCTATCGTTTTTCATAATTTAAATCTCAATTGCAGACATTATATCATTGATATCATTAAACAATCATGACAAAATATCCACAGACGGAATTTTTAAAAAATTAACTGTTAATTTTGATATACATTTGAACTTTAATCTATGGCAAAATATCTTCTAAAAAATTCTTCAAAAATCAATTGCCCTTTTAGTAAACATATAAATAGCGTATTCTCACCCGATTTTCTGCGTTTATAATTATTTCTAGTGTATATGACGATTACGTTTATCTATATTTTAGCCATTTTTTTTTTCATCTAGAACTACTTTACTATATATTGTCTTTTAAAGAAATTGCCAGACCTCTTTTCTCCATTTAGTGAAGATATTCAAGCAGATCTTCTGGGTTTTTCCTGACATTGAAAAATTCCATTTGCCTCCTTGAGACTTTGTAATAATTTCTTCATTGAAGCTGTTCTTCTTAAATCTAATCCAATTTTACAAAGGGTAATTACCATATTCCAAAGGGTTTTTGAATTTTCATAATCAAACACAAATCTTTTTAGAAAAAGTTTTCAATTCATAAAAATGCGGTAACAGCTAATTAACAAGAAAAATATTTTTCTGTTTCAGTTGATTTAATAGGAAGATTTTTTTATAAACGACAGATGAAGCAGGCCGTCAATGCATGACAAATGCTTCGTTATAAGAAAGAAAGTTAATATACAATTCCATTAATATTTGCTGGACTTTTTTAGTATTTACAGTCATGTAATGCACTGGTGATTTCATTTAAGACCACTGCTTAAATTTTTGTTTAGAAGACAGATTTTTGATCCTTATTGATCTTTTCTATTTTCTGAACAAAAATCAGAATATAATTCGATTGTTTTATTTCTGTGTTTTAAGATACCGTCGTTTCTTAATATATTAGGCAAATAATAGAATTGTCATACGGAATTGTTCTTCAATGCAGCCGATGTCGAAACTCGTAACGGTTGATTTTCTGCTTTCTTTCATTCTAACTGAACTCATTGTTCTTCAATATTCCTTTATTTGCCTACATAGATTATAAGATATTTCAGTTTTGTTCTACACTTCGCATCAACACAATACTACTTGTGAAAATACATATTTATGCTATATTTCCTGAAAATAAATCTGTTAAAATTAAGGTATGAAAGCATATCTTCTTGAAATTCTACTATCAAATATCGTAAATCCACTTAAAATGTTCTGTATCAGGATGTATATTATTTATTCAACATAGGTTCAAATTACCTGTATACCCTTCAGATGTAATTAAAACTTTCCGGTTAACTTTTATGTATGTTTCTACCTTTGTAAGATGTGGAATTTCCCTATATACTTATGAGAAAAATTACAAGACATTCTTCCTGCTGAAAGACTGTGTACTTTTCTGCCATCCCATCGGTGTTTTGGGTACCTACAGCGGTTATACAATGCTCTGATCATTTCCGATTTTGCCATTTCATGTATGCAGATTAAAAACAGACACATACATTCAATCACAAGCTGATAATTATATATATATATATATATATATATATATATATATAATATATATATATATATGTATATATGTATATGTGTGTTTATTTAAATTTAAAAAAAACGTATTTGAATAATGGTGAAAAGTATAGCCGAATGCACTCGGACATGCAGAAAAAAAAGACACAGAAAATGCACAAAGCTTAATCGAAGCACGTTGTCTGTTGTCATAAAGGAAATATATAAAGATATATCATACACATACGCACAGACATATATATATATATATATATATATATATATATATATATATTACTATAACGTGATTTCTCTCTCTGTCTATATATATATATATATATATATATATGTACTGTAAAACTGATTTCAATTTGCTTCACTATGACTGTACAAGCGATGAAACTTGATAACCATAAATAATAGTCTATACCGACTAATACTTGCACATGATATTCAAATATAGCCCATGTCATTGCAATCAATGCCATGATTGTAAACGTAAATAGGGCTATGAAACACAGTGATGGGCTATTTGTAGTCCTTTCATATTTTGTTATTATACAGCAAGCCCTATACATGGATTAACTGCAATCAGACGTTGTGACATCATCTACCATTCCTTTTCTAATTGGATGACATTTGTGCTAATCGTTCTAAGCAGGAAATTCTTCGAGAATCTTGCAGTGAATTTTGAGATCCATGTGTAAGTTTTTTTCTTTCTTGAACAAAAACATTTACTTTTCTCTTTTGGGACTTGCAGGAAAACGGACGTGTAACGTTCTGGTGGTATAATCAATCAACGTAGTTTATTGTAATATGAAAATCTATAGTAAAATTTCTATATTATGCTACACTTAATTTCGATATGAGGATTGACTTTCTTTAACTAAATATTATTTGTTCACATATTCCTCGACGTAAATACAAAAAGTACCATTGTAAAGAAAATAGATTCTCTTCTATTCAATAAAAAGATATACATTTCTTAATTAGCTATACTATACCAAATAGCTATTAGTGGTGTTTCATATAAAATGTCTGACAAGACAATTAATAAAAGGCTATAGTTTTTATATATTTTTTCCTGGTTTTCAATAAAGTTATATTTAGTGATTCCTCTGTTTTGTTAGGTGAAGTAGTTAATACTTCAAGGAATTAATTCGTTCTAATTAAAAAAAAAAAAATCGAATGCTTATAATATAACATACGTTTGCACTTTCTGTATATATTTCTGAGATGAGTTATTACATTATATTATTCGGACTATGGTCCTCATCTTTTCATTGGAAAACTATTTTAATAATATATGATAAATTTCAACCGACATTAACAATGGTAATTCTGTGAATTTAAATTGTGTAATTTGTATGAAAAAAGGCTAATTTTAACTTTAGCATTAAGCGTTTAAAGATTTTTTCATCATATTTTCATTTCGGTTATAAACTAAAAAAAGCGGATCAAAAAGGCAAGTTAATACATTGTAAAAATAGTTACAATGTAGAATACGATTACCACCGTTAAATGCCAAGGATAGACTAATTGGAAGCTTCTGTAATTAATAATAGTTTTTATTCATATTTCTTTAACAAATGAAAAGGAAATTGGATGCGTTGGAGGGCTTATGTGGAAGAGAATTCCGTTACTTTTTACTTTCATTTTTACATTTATTTTGTCCTCCATTCTTTAATCTTTTTTTCCTCTGAATCCTTCATTCTAAACCCATCTACTTTTGAATCAGAAGAACAATAGATATTTTCCTATGTATCTGTATATGTCGTCAAAGACTCAATTGTTAGCAGGCAAATAGGAATTGTTCTATTTGCAGAGAGAGCAAAAAGCCTGACAGCGAACATCCTCCTTTTATTGTTCCATCTTTTGTCACTTGTCATGTGTGAAATTCTTGAAAAATAGCGTTTCGTTTTTGTATTAAGAACGTATATATTGAGAGATGCACAGATACAAGTACAGACACATAAAATTGTCTAGGATATATATACACGTAAACTCATGTATATCACTAAGAAGAGTATATATATATATATATATATGTGTGTGTGTGTGTATATATATATATATATATATATATATATATATATATATATATATCCCCTCCGTGTGTGTGTGAATATAAATGAAATTAGAACTGAAGCGGCGAAAGTCTCTTTCATGATTAAACATAATCGGCTGGCATGGTAGTGAGTTTATGCAAAAACAGACTGTCGCCGTTAGGTCTTGACTTCAAAGTCTACTCTTGCATTTATATGATGTGTGTATCCTGGTATTCAACCAAATCAGAAATATGTCATATCTCAATCAGGAATACCGTGACTCATCAGGGTCGTAGTGTGACCACATTTATTGCAGCCGAAGTAGAAGTCGTGTTTCTTGTAAATGTTAGCCTGATGCAGACCAACCATCTCAAGGCCGGTTTCAAATCCAGTTACCTTTACCTGTTACCTTGTTGCAAGCCAAGTCTATAGAAAACAGTCTGTCCTGCTACTTATCTCTCTCTGGTGGGGGCGGGGCAAGCGGTTTTATACCTCTCCCACGTTAGAGAATGTAATACATCCGACTGAAATACGAAATCCATCACACACACACAAAATATATATATATATATATATATATATATATATATGTATGTGTGTGTGTGTGTGTGTGTGTATTTTTTTCATATATCTGCATTTGCTCCCCAAAATATTTCTCATAAATTTAGAGCAGAAAAGCCCTCGCAGGCCAGATCTCCTCCACCAAGTAAAGAACCTCATACCAACAGACCATCTTTTAATCATCAACTAGTAAAATGAGACTCGTTCCGAGATTTCTTTCGTGATGTCGCCAAGAATATTGTCTTTAAACTCCCCGTCCCAAAAAGGTACGTCTGAGGTGTCATCCTGGTGAAAAGCTGGAATCGAGGCTTTCATCCCTACAATAAAATTTAAAGTGAAATTGTTTTTTCCCCATTGGTTCTCAGCTGCTTGTTCCTTAAATATTGCCCATAGCAATCACTACTACCATCTCTATCGTAGAAGTATGTCTGATTGCAACAGACCTCTCTTTTTCACTGCCGGCAACGTATTGCAAGCATGTCCTCAAAAGAAGCAAAGTATATCTTTGCCAAAAGAATTAGTTCAAATGATTATTGTCGGCTCTGTAAAAAGCCTGCTGAACAACAGTAAAACCAAAATATCGTATTCATTCAAACAATTTGACGTTCTGACCTCCTCAGCTGATTTGCTAATAAATTCTCATCTAATTTCAACGCTAGACACATCTGGTGTGCCCCACCAAATCCCCTCCCCAGAACTGGGTTCTACTGAATGAGAGGAACATAACCTCAACGATAGTATTGGATATCTCAAAATTAGATTTATAAGTTTAGTTGTGGGGACGGGATTACTACCATTGTCTTGATATGCTCCTAAATTGGCTCCTGTCCTTCTAAACTTTACAAATACTGCGTCACGACCCTTGCTTTCCAACATGTTGGATGTCCTACTCTATTCTGCCTGTCGTTAAGAATTCTGATGATCATTCTGAGCCGTCTAACTACCGTTATATCTCTTCGGTAACGTTTTCGAAGCTTTAATCAACGAGGAAGTTGTTAAGCACCTTATTTTTACATAATCTTCTCTCCGACAAGCAATATGGTTTCCTCCTTTGCTGATCTACTGCTGATGTGCTCTCGGTCATAACTGAATTTGTATACCAATCAATCGAAAATAATCGAGAAGCTCGAGCAGTGTCTCTAGATTTCTCTAAAGTTTGATAGGTTTGTCATGCTGGCCTTCTTCTTAAGCTTAAAGGATGCGGTACTACAGCTGATTATTTGACTTAATAGTACCATCCCTGTCAAACCATGAAAACGGGTTCTTCTCCGGCTCTGTATCACAAACGCTGGTGTCCCCCAAGGCTCTATCTTGGGCCCTACACTGTTTCTGATCTTTATCAATGACCTTCCGGATTTCATTGGTTCTCAAGTTGGCATCTACGCAGACGACACTAGTATTTACTCCTGCCTCAATAGAAAATCTGGTATCGTTTACAAAACTAACCTAGTTGCTGGTCTTGATAAGCGCGTACAATCTGTGATTTACTTGGTCGGGACATGGTTTTAAAGTTTAATGCTTCAAAACGAAACTAATCCCCTTTACCCACCAGAAGAACCTTCCTTGCCTTCCATTAGTATGGCTGATTCCCAACTCGAGGCGCCTCGTTACGCATGCTTGGTCTCACGCTCTCCCTGAGATAAGGTGGAATAAATTCAATGAATCAAAAGCTTTATCTGCCGGAAGGAACGTTGGTTATCTGTGTCGTACCAGAATGTTTTTCTTCTCTGAGTTCATCCTTTAAATCTATAAATCAACCAAACGTCCTTGCATGACATATTGCTGTCATATATGGTCTTGTTCTCCCGCTGTACCTCTGAAGTTCCTCGACAAAATCCATACACAAATATGCTATATGATACGTTCTGATCTGGCATCTCTTTTACAATCGCTATCCCACTGACGTGCTATGACGTCCCTTTGTCTATAAGTACTTTCACGGCAACTGCTCCGATGAGCTAGTTTCGCTGGTTCCTGGAATAGATGAATTTATGCGAGTTACCAGGCTGAAATACCCTTTCACTGTCAAAACGGTTAAATGTAACTGTCTCTTCTACACAAACCTATTTGTCTCCGGCATTTCCCGTCTGTGGAATTCCCTTCCCTTTACTTGTTTCCCCGATGACTATAACCTTCAAATATGCAATTGACCTCTGGAACAGTGAACTTGTTCCCAGTCTTTCTCTATATGCTTTTCCCAAACATGCTACTTTCCTCTTGTTCTCAATCCTTTGTAACTCCTTGCATGCTAGTGGCACTTCCACCTTCCTTGGGGTGAATTGCTTCAAAAGAAATCTAGCAATTTCTTTAAATTTTTGAGCTTATTCAATAATATTATACTTCTTGCTTTTGAAATCTTTTTGAAGTCTAATCCTTTTACTTAAAATCTTCGAATATATGTTAACAACAATACGAAGCGTTTTTATGCTTCTCTGTTAATTTTGTTAAAGTTTTAGTTTCATTTTAGTCCTCGGTGTATGATACAAAAGAGATGATAATGTTTATTACATTTTATTAGTTTGAACATATATGTTGTACTGAAACGGAAAATGAGTTATTTTCATTTAAATCCCTGTTTGCATTTTTTCACCAAAAGATTTACACTTTCACAATATTTTTGTTCCGTAGTTACCATTCAATGACCTCTGTTAACTGGGTATGTCGGTTTTCGATTAAAGCTAATTTGATGCAATCACAATTATAGTTTTCGCGTCCCACGAGTAAAATGTAATACTCTGTTAGAGTTTGACTTTGTTACACATATTTTTTTTATTGCAATGAGTAATGATTCAGTATTTATAATATTTAGATCAAATACATAGTCACTTATTATCGTTACTGTAAACTGCGGATGTTCTTACCAATTATTCCTAACTCTTGTATTGTCTAATCTTTTGGAGCTCTGATCATTTCATATAATTTCATTGATCTGATTTCTATTTTACATACACTTTTCCAAAGATTTATGGGTTGTCACTATGTATTCTGTACATATAGCTATAATTTGCTAAAGTGTATTCGTCCTGTTTTCAAATGTACATTATTCGTCTAGTTTTTAAATGTACATTATTTAATTGCTAAGGTAGATTTTCGTTTTTGTTATATAATAGCAATCCTCTTATATGGCAATGAATGCAGGGCAATGTCCTCACAGATTTCAAGAAAGTAGAAATGCCGTTCTACAGAAGGATGTTACAAATACTATGGACTCATCATGCGAACAATGATGAAGTTTAGAGGCAACAAAAAGAACGCTTATTTACTGCTCACATCTGAAAGAGACGGTTGAAATGTCCAGGGCATATGGTGAGGGGTTAGAAAAATTTATAATCACAGGATATACTGAAACAAAAAAGAAAAAATATAGCGTTTAACCTACTTAACAAACTTTTGTAAATGGTTTGCAGAACGTTGTTTAGGAGAGATAGCAAAACATGAAATATAATAAGGACAAGAAATTATTGAGAGTCATGATCACCAACGTCCTAAGTGAACATAGAAGAATAAGATGATTTTATAGCTTATACAGTTACCCAGTGCCTAGCTGTATGGAGAGTAGAACCGGTGCGTTCTGTTCAAGTTCTTCTGGGAACATGTGTTCGCTTTCACACAAATAAGCAAGAGAGGGCTCGATCGCTTTCCTACACATATAACGATTAACACAAGGCTGGAATGGTTATTTAACTTTAGATTTTAATCAGTTTAATTGTACGACAATTCTGAATTAAATATGGTTATACGGGCACTCTTGACTCAATCATATAAAATCTCATTGCTATCGAAACCCCAAGAGCAACACTTAGTTTTGTGAAGGTGTGACCCTATACACTAAAAACAATCGACACAGTCAACATGTTTGATGGGAGATGAAGAGCACAACAGACAATTCAGAAGGCAACAAAAATTAGGCAAATTATCCAACATGTATATAATTTGTATAAGGATAAGTTGTCATCCTAGAAATTTGTACGGAAATGATTGCTTTTATATTCATTTTTTTTTCTTTTTTCTTTATTGAATCAGTTCCTATATATCTATTATTATTTTCTCATATTTTCAGCATTCTGACGATTTCGTTGCTGGAGTGATGAATATCTTTTGTCGATCTCTGTTTCACTTTGAATATTACCAAAAATTCATGTCTCGATTTCAAAACTGATCTCTAATATCTCCTGTGAAGCTACCGATTGTTTATCGGAATATAATGAATCATTTTCTCTGATATTCAGTTAGCACGTTGCCGTTGTAAATTAATGATTAATTAATCATACCATATCTATATCCGTTTCGGAAGTCACGAAGGCATTATTATGTATATTAATAGTCAATAACAACATATTTCTAAGCAGACCGCTACTGCATGTTAGCTATTAAATTAGAAGACACGAGCTGAAAAAAAAAATAATAATATATGAATGTATGAAAAATCACAAATTGTAACGTTTAACCTGAAAGGCATTCACAGTTTCAAAAGAATTTTAAACGGCATTCATTTACACACAATAATTTAAAAAATTTTAAAAGTGTTACTATTTCTAACTGTACCGTTTAACCTTTACCACGATGTTTTATTTAATGCCGGATTAAGATAATGTTTTCTATCTGGCAGTCAAACGTATCTCTTCAGCGCAACCGAAATAATCTTGTTCTATATAAGACAAATAACATTACAATAGGAAATAAAATCTTTCTTCTTATACGAGTTTTTATTTAACCAAATCCAATCGAAATATGAATGATTCACAAATTATAATTAATTAAGAAAAATATCGCAAAAGAGTTGATTCAGTTCATGTGGATGTAGTTAGCGGAAACTGGAAAGTTAAACTTTTTTTTTTCTTTATACTTAAGTTCAGTCATTATAAAACTCTGGATGCGCTCAAGGTAGACGATTAGTGAATGAACTGTGTGAAAAGAATTTGAAATAAAAGTCCAAGTTGTACGGAATATGAATAATAGGCAGACAAATCGTGAATGACTCTTGACGACTCGAAGACGTTAAGATGGTAGTGTTCAGGAAATTATCTACGCAGGATTATTTTCCAAAGAGAAGTAGTTGTCGAAAAGGAAAAAAGATATTGTTGTTGGGCTCTCCCCTTTTTACATAAGATAGACTCGTCCAAAGTATACTTATACTGACAGAGAGAAGAATGCTATTGAGATACGGAGACAGACACAGGGTGTTCTCGGAGAGTTATACAAGAATCCATATCTCTCTCTCTATATATATATATATATATATATATTCGCATTCCTGGACTACTAATATTCACTTAATGTCTGTAATCTTACGTTTAATACAATTATTTTTCCATCTTAGTTACTGGCGTTTTTTATTTTTTTTTTGTGCAGAATTCCATTCACATACAACAACTGTGCGAGTAGAATTTCGCACTTCACGGGGACTTAAAAAAAAAATGCCGTTGCCAGCGTCCACAACAACTTGGCGACGAGGATTTCTCACTTCACGGGGACTTAAAAAAAAATTCTCACTCGTTAACACAACAACTTTACGATGAAGAGTACGGACATGTTCGGGAAAAAAAATTCGCTCGCCAACACAATAACTTGGCGACGGAAATTCGAGAGTCACGTCGACCACAAAAACTTGGCGACAAATCTCGAATGAACACACACAAAGAACAACAAAATTAACAACGAACATAAAACAACGTACACAAGAAAAAGAAGAAAAATTTCGTCACTACCTAAAAAATGTAAGATTTCAAAAAGCAATTATTCAGTTTATAAGAAGAATTGAGGAAAGACAGCTAATAAATGAAGAAAGACAAATGCAACTCCAGGAATTAATATCAAAAGTAACGTTTAACGCACAACAGAAGAATATCGAAAGAGAGGGGACTTTTTCTCAAGACGTAGTTTGGAACACAATAGAAGCATTTAAATACTCTCAAGAAGATAATAAAAAATTCAGAGACTATTACAGGCGTCATGAAGACATTTTCAACATTACCAAAATTGGACGGAAGCTAAGAAGCTACGTTTATTACTCAGGAAATTGGGAACAGAGGATTACACAAAAAATTTGGACTATATTCTACCGAAAAAGACAAATTATTTTTCGTTTGACAAGGAAGTTACATTCTTTACGGAGCTCTTCAGTCCAAAGACTTCATTTTTTCAGAATAGGTGGAAATGTCTCAAACTCGTAAATAGCGAAAAGGAGGACTACTCCACATTCGCCGCAATTATGAAAAAAACATTGCGATGACTTTACATTGGAAGAAATTGACTCCGGACAATTTTGAGTGTCTTATTTTCGGTCAGGGATTAGTCTCAGCTAAGGACAGTGAAATACGAAAACGCTACAAAAATTGTCAGAAGACTGCAAAAAAAATGCTTGAGTATAAAAAAAAGACTTTAAGGATATTGAGTAATCGGGAGTAGCAGACATACGTAAGTTGAACAAAAAGTTACATTTTTCATCCCCACCCGAAAGAAAAACAAAAACTTTATGATAAAGAAAAAATTACAACGTATAAGGCGATTAATGACAGTGATCAAAGCAAATAGAAGCCCTCCTATCTGCATGCTACAGATGTGGTGGATTCACTCGAATAAAGACTGTCGGTTTAAATACAAGAAGTGTTTAGCTTGTGGAAAATGGGGCATAAGGCATCTCAATGCAGAAACAAAAACACACAAGTAGAGTAAGAACTACTAGAATGGACTACGAAGACAAAATAAATACAAGAAAATATGTGGAACTCGAGATCTTAAATTAGAAGTTAAAATTACAGTTAGACTAAGGATCGGATCTAACTATACTTAATTTACAGACATGGAGGAAACTAAATAGACCGTTGATGCATACACAGAAAACCGCCAAGTCTGTTACAGGGGATGCGTATCAATTTTGAAGGAGAAGCAATTCTAAACGTAAAATTCCATGGTAAAACGAAGAAATTGAAGATATTTGTAATGAAAGACACGGGACATTTGGTGGGCACGGATTGGATGCAAAAATTTGACGTATGGTATTTACCCATTAGCTCATTTTGTAAGAAAATAGAGTGCGAACCGCCAGAAGCTACAAAATTAAAAGAACTACACAGGCAATTTCCCGAAGTATTCTCGAGCGATTCGGGACGATGTAATAAGTTTCCAGCTAAAATTGAACTAAAGGAATGTTCAGCCAGTATTCATGATAAAGCGAAACTTGCCTTTCGCAACCATAGAAAAAATTGACAAGGAGTTAGATAGATTGGTACAAACTGGAATCCTTTCAAAAATCGAATTCAGTGAATGTGCGGCTCAAGTGGCCTATATAAAATAAATCCGAACAAACACATATTTGCGCAGATTTTTCGACTGGGTTAAATAAGGCTATCAAAGATTATCACTACCCATTGCCAAGCCCGGAGGAAATATTTACCAAGCTCAACGGTGGTACGGTATATTCTAAGATTGATTTAAGCGAAGCGTATCTTCAGATTCCAGTAGAAGAAAGAACAAAAAATTAATGTATCAATACTCACAAATTTAACAGATTGCCATTTGTGATAAAAGTACCACCGTCAATCTTTCAACAGACAATGGATACCATGCTCATGGGACAGAACTTTGCTACTGCTTACTTAGACGACATTTTAATAAAAAGCGATAATGTAGAAGAACACGCACCCCATATTAATGAAGTCTTTAAAAGGATTCAGGATTTTGGTTTTAAAGTGAAGGAGAAAAATGCGATGTTTTTCTAAAAAAAATCAAGTATCTAAGCCATATAATCAATGAATTTGTCAGAAAACCAAATCCAGATAGGGCATCTGCCATAAAAAATATGCCTGAGCCGAAAAATGTCGCAGAGTTGCAAAGCTTTCTTGGTTTAGCGAAATATTACGGTGAATTCATTGAAAGCATGCATCAAATTGAGGGCTCCCCTCAATGAATTATTGAAAAAAGATAACAAATGGAACTGGACGGAAGACTGTCAGTAAGCTTTTAAGATCATAAAGAAATTAACGTCTGATCTAGCACTGACGCATTTTGATCCCAAACTGGAAATTATCATTACTAATGACGCAAGCTCTCACGGAGTGGGAGCATGTATATTACGCAAGATGCAGGATGGCACAAGGAAACCTATAGCTCACGCATCTAGAACGTTTTTAACAGCAGAGGAATTATCCGCAAAGTGAGAAAGAAGCGTTAGGCATAATATTCGCCATAACTCGCTTCCACAGATATATATATATATATATATATATATATATATATATATATGGAAGAGAGTTTAGTCTTCAAACTGACCATAAACGTCTTCTCACTACATTCGGATCGAAAAACGGACTACCGATTTACACAGCCAACAGGCTTGTGAGATTGGGAACTATATTATTGAATTATAATTTCAAACTAGAGTTCCTACCGTCGAAGAAAATCGGTCATGCGGATGGATTATCTAGATTGGTACCTGCGAAATGCGAACTTCTGGAAGACTCGGTAATAGCGGCTTTGCGAGCCGAAGACGAAATTAGTAAATTTCTAAACCATAGAGTAAGGGAATTACCAGTGACGTTGTTAGAAATCAGAAGAGAAGCTGAAATGGATGAATTCATACAAAGTACAAAAAGAAAAATAGAAGAAAAAGAAGGAAATCTAGCGGACTGTTTTTCAATTTGTAATCACGTATTACTTTATAATGAAAGAGTGGTCATACCCAAATCTTTACAAAGACGAATGCTGAGGGTCTTTCATCTAGGACACCCAGGGAAAAATCGTATGAAAGCGTTAATGAGAAGTTTCGTTTATTGGCTTATTATGGATAACGACATTACTCAAATGGTAGAAAAATGTAGAGGCTGTGCTGCGGCAGAAAAGGCACCAACTATTATACAAAAAACATTGCCTAAGGTAGATAGACTACGCAGGACACATAGATGGATATTACTACTTGATAACGGTAGATAGCTTTAGCAAATGGCCAGAATTTTTCAGATACATAAACCCTACGACAGAAAACATTATTAAATGTCTACATGAGTTATTCGCAAGTTTTGGCCGTGTAGATTGCCTTGTAACGGATAATGGTACCCAATTCACCTCGAGCGACTTTCAAGAATTCTGTGCGACTTATCAAGTCTAACATATTAAAATAGCACCATACCATCCACGATCTAAAGGGCAAGCTGTAAGGTTTGTGGAAACGCTTAAGAGAGTCTTGAAGAGGACGTACCAACTGAAAGAGCCATACAACAGTTCCTTCAAGTCTACAGAATCACTTCCAACGGAAACACACCATCTGGCCTTTCGCCAGCTAAAGTGATGTTTGCCCGTAAAATAGGGTTGCTTTTTGATAAACTATTACCCAGCAAAAATAAAAACCGGCATAGACCAATAATGCCTAAAAGAACCTTCAAACCAGGCGAACAGGCCTATTTCAGAATGTTCAAGAATAATATGGCATACTGGGAACGAGGTACGATAATAAAGAGACTGGGGAATGTTCTATACACGATCCAAGGTGAAAAATTCACTCACAGGCGACACATAAATCAGATACAGCAAAGACGGGTAGAGGAACCAAACTCGTCACCTTCAGAAAATGAAGACGCTATGGAGGCGATTTTCGAAGAATTCGACATTCAAAAACATTTCGTTGCCACGGAGATCAAAAGAACAAGCCAAAAAAGAAAATTCACGGAACCACTAATAATAGACCGTAAGCGAAACAAATATTAACTGCCCGAAAATAGAAGATAAGGAGCGGGGGGTGTTGTCGGGCTCTCCGCTTTTTACATCAGATGGTCTCGTTCAAATTATACTTATACTGACAGAGAGAATACTTGCAGTTGAGATACGTTGAGATACGTGGAGATACGTTGAGACAGGTTGAGAGATACGGAGACAGACAGGATGTTCTCAGAGAGTTATACAAGAGTCCAGAGAGAGAGATGAATACTTTTTTTTACTTACAGAGACTTGTAAATATACTTCCCACTATCCCGTATTCCTTGACTACTAATCTTCATTTCAAGTCTGTATTCTTACGTTTAATAGTTATTTTTCTATTTCAATTATTGGCGTTCTTTATTTTTTTAGGATTCCATTCACAGAATCCACAACAGATATTGAAGAGAAATTTCCTCTAGAAATTATAAGATGTGCGTGATTCGACTTCATGGATATAGCGCGATGTATACTTGTCGAAAATATTTGAACTGGTGGAATTTTCTCTGAATATTTTCGTCCTGGGAATGACGATAATCTACATCGGCGTCTTGGGTATGACGATAAACTACGTCCAACAGCAAGGCCTGATCAGGTTCTGAGGTGAGTGGAACCACCTCTTAATTGCTGGTGTTCCCAGGTCCACCCTGACCCGGCGTACTAGTACCTGTTAAGGTACCAGCTATGGGCAAATAGTTAACCCAGAAACTGAGGTAAAAAGCATTCTAAAATTGTAAAAATAGGTTTTAATACCAGAAACATTTTGTAAAAAAATTACCAGAAATAAATTCTTTAAGAAAAAAATATTACCAGCAATATACTTTTGAAAATAAAAACTATTAGCAGCTATACATTTATATAAAAATATTGCCAGCCATATATTTTTAAAATAATATTAACAGCCATACATTTTTGAGGAAGAAATATTAACTGAAATAGATTTTTGACAAAACAAAATATTACCAGGAAAAACAAATGTTATCGGCATTAAATAACCCATTGAGGTTATTGATATGCCGTAAACACAACAAGCCAAAGCAAACCAATCTGAATATTTATTATTGAAATACCGATTGAGTAGCCATTGGTTATCAACATTTGTGTCCGTGCTAAATTTACATAGGTTGCAAATCACACTAACAATTCAGTTAAACGATTTTGAACTCAATGTAGGTAGATAAAAGTCCTGGTGCATTCATTCTAGACACGGAATCCTTTCTGTACATCTGATTTAATTTAATTCTGGCAAATATCAGGCATTTAAAGTTCCAAATAATTTTTAACGGTACAAAGCGTTGACAAATTTTCAACCATATTAACAAATCGAATATAAGATTACTACTTCGATTGAACATGAGTTACAATAGATGCTTAAAGCCTAGATCCTTGTTCTGAAGGCAACAATTAATTATGAGTGGAGAAAGCACATGGCTCGATATGAGTTGATGAAAATTTAGAATCCGATCAGAGGATATCAGAGCTTGATATCTATACGGAGTTAGAATAGAAAAATAAACTGGCCATCATGCTAAGTTGTATAGCTTCGAGATACCCAGTGTGGCTAGCCAATCCCTGTTGCAGATGGCAGCTCAGACACACTTATATTTACTGAACACCCACCTGTGGTTTATACCGCAACTATGATGAGCAGACCATAGTTACGGTTTCTGGGAAAGAACGACTTATCAAGCGTGATCAACAATTTTAACAAGGCCATCACGCTCCACCCCTTGTCCACGATGACTTGTGACTTCGTGTAAGGGTTCTGACTAAACAAATTCACTAAAACCTATATGGTTTTCAGACACATTCTCCTTCCTGACAAATCGACCATGGTGAGATTCGAACCGAGTTCCAATGTTCAGAATGCGAATGTTCTAACCACGCGGTCACGTTCCCATATATGCTAAGTACATAACAATATCTTAAATTACAATGTACTAATTTTTCTCATTTAATGTTAAGCTGATAATATTTTATTGCAAGTAAGATAATATAGAAAATTACGGAATATGGAATTCGATGCTATTTACTTTTTCAGACGTGCGTTGATGTCACATTATATTCCATTTCATTGCAAATATTATCATGAACAATGGAAATTTGGATCGTGTAAAGGCAATCAGCGTTTAATGAGGAATCGCCTAGAAAATGTTTAATAGTTAAATTATGATATTTATCTGACAGTTTAATACTAAGATTAAATTCGTGAAGTCAATGTACCAAAGCTCATCAAAACAATTATCTCTCAAAATATGCATAGAAGAGGCACAGAAAAGCTGTGTTACAGCGATGATTCACTACATACTCAGCAGAAGACTGAGGTCAAATGTTCCTGTACCATTATGCATGGACAAATTTCATTTTCTATTTTGCGACGGTTCCCATGTAATATAACTGTATCAATACATTCCAGTTAATACAAATTACAATTTACATTAACTATTAAAGCTTGGTTGTAATCATAATTATGATTTTTTTCTTAATCAATGCTAAGTGTGGAATTTAATGATTATGTCATATTGACTCCATTCAGAGCCAAGTAAATAAAAGAGTAATGATTGCGGTAAACAAAAGAATGCGTCCCGCTAATAATATACATTATTACTCATTCTACATTCTAAAATTTACATATATATTTAACTTGATCACTATACTGATATTGATTATATATAGTGAATTGTCTCATTATCTTCTAAATTATTTAGTAATCTTAGATATGTTTTGTTTTGTCTGTCTGGAGAAAAAAATATTCTATAAAATTCGCTCAAAGACCTTTGTCTGTATTTTGCGTGCATGAAATTATTCTTTCTTACCAGATTAATAAGAATACGCTATAAAATTTAAGTGATTTAGCTAACTGACTCACGAGACGATCTCTTTAATATATTGTCAGTAGCCTTGGTTATGCTATAATGTTGTATTTGATAATGGTTTTGATTATGATGGTTTTATTATGCCATAATTTCCGGCTCATGAGATGTAATGTAAGAAATTTAAGTTTCTTTGGCAACATTTATGACCATTTTTATATAGTCTCCTTCTCCACTCTACTCTGCTTCCGATTTTATCTATTTACTTACAGAATAAACTTCATAAACCAACACCGCACTAATAATAAGTATATTCCAAAATCTCTGTCTATTAGTCTCCAGAAGGTACGCTATCATTACACTATAACTGATAGTTAAGTTCTTATGACAGTATGAATAACGCCTAATAAGAGGCATTTTTATTTATCTCTCCTTTATACAAAAAATGCTTAATCCCATAATTTATTTTTTTCTTATCCATTTCACTGATAATTAAATGTCAATATACTTTTATTATTTCCAACGAGTTTTCTCATTCTTGTTGATAAAGATGACGCATTTCAGACAATATACATTCTGGTCATTATAAGGTGTCCATTGATTCACTGATGTTGTACATATGTTCATTGTCTTGATATTTTTACTTTGTTATCGCAATTATTATTTGTTCCTATTATATTGGTTTTTTCCTACCGGATCAAGAGATTGAAATCACGACCGCTTTGTAACAGCAACATATGTAAAATCAACTCCAACATTTACTAATCCACCGTCCCGGACAACATTATTGGTGTTTATGGAGCCGTTTAAGTTGAATATCAAACAGTATTTCACATTTGGTTATGAACAAGGAATTCATAATTTCGTATTTAGGTTCAACGATGTTGACACGTAAAAATATTCTAAAGATATCCTAGCTTTCTGTGACCCTAAATAAATCTACCTTTATTAAACACTGGAATATCTATTCATAACTATCTTCTTCTCTATAGAAAACCCATTAGTGTCCAAAGGCATGGTCTAGTTGTCTATATTCGTGAAAATACAAGAAACAACTGTCTATTAAATGTGCTGTTGATTATCTCATATTCTTTGAACGATCCCCTTCTCAGGACTTTTGCCTACTAGATAGAATATCTGACAAAATC
Organism: Acanthosepion pharaonis; assembly: GCA_903632075.3. Lineage (NCBI taxonomy): Eukaryota > Metazoa > Mollusca > Cephalopoda > Sepiida > Sepiidae > Acanthosepion > Acanthosepion pharaonis. The sequence goes on from CAHIKZ030003961.1 coordinate 24,871, forward strand.
TGTGGGACTCTCTTCCGGTTTCTTGCCTCACTGCCACATACAAAATTTAAAAATATAACTGCAACATCGATATCAATATTTTGTCTTCATGAAAACTTAAATTATTCTATTTCTCTTTCACTCCCAGTAATCAATGGTTTTATCACGATCTTTGAGGTGAAATGTTTAATTAAAAATGTGTAGTTCTGTGTTAATTTCAATGTACTAAAAGCATTTTAATTGTCTTTATCGCAAAAAGAAAATTGATGATTGGTTCGACTTAGCAAACGCTAATATATTTTTAAGTTCCTGCTTTTATAAATTTGAATTTTACTGTAATAATGATCCTTTATATAGCGTATTTAGATTTCCTCCAATTTATATAGGACAGTAAAATGCTCAACAATTATATTTTAGAGATGGCCTGTTAACTTTTACTCTAATGGCCACAATTGAAGGACTATTTCGAAATATTAGAATTTCATATATTCTGAAAAACAATTTAAATGTCACACAACAAATTAATAAATTAATTTTACATTAACTTTTATTAGATTATTATATGTGTTTCTATTTTAAGTTTTCTCAAACATCCAAGAGACGTTTATAAAATACCTTTTATTAAAACATAAATTGCTCATAAAAATAAAGTTTATCAATATATTTCTTGTTATGAATAAAATTATCATATTGAAAATATGAAATTAACGGTACGTGACAATAATGACATTTGAAATAAATATCATATTTGTTGAAGCTTGAATAAGCATGGAATAATAATAATACAACACAAAATGTACGTAACAAAATGTATTGAAACAATGAAAAAGGTACACAATATTTACAGGTAGTTTTGGTATATTCTTGGGAAGACTGTTCCTGCAGAATGGGTTGACTAAGTCGCAGTCGGGCAGAGTCTCTGGATATGATCTCTTAATCTATTATTTATTGCACATATGTACAAATGTGGCACAAGGCCGAAAAGGGGATTGGGGTGAAGGACGGTCATCACTAGTCTTAGATTAAACTTAGCTAGCCACAATCACTGACCCTATCATACAGAACAATATTCCTTTCACCAAAACAAACACATTTATCCATACCTTTCTTACTACAAACACCAAAATGCCTCTCTGACTCCATGAAAAAACCTAAATAATCCCCTTATGTACAAAAAAATTGTCTGTGGGGGAGGGGCATAAAAACAACAACTTTTAAAAATGAACCCCAATGAAAATATACAAAATGACAAAATATATTTACAAGAAACCAAATAAAATTAGTGTTAGTAATAAAACCCCCCACAAACTAATGAAAGTGGCAGAAATATCAGTTAACCGGACGAAAACGATGGGACTTATGAAAATAAGGCCACACTCATTCATCCCAAGCACTCACACAGGCACACACTCATTCATACACAACAACAAGTACGAAAAAACACACACACGAAACGAAAGGCGCCCCGCATCTACCAGAGAACTGACATTACTGACCACCTAAAAAACGAGGGAGGGGATGGGGAGTTAAACTAAAGGAAAAAAAATGGGGACAGAAATAAAAGGGGACCAATGAGCAAATACACCTTAGCTAAGTTTACCGGAATAGAAAAACTAAAAAGAAAAAATACAAAAAACCTAATCTAACCTAACTCCGGGTTGGGTCGCCTATGTTAAACCCAGGAAAACAATATCCTTAAAGCCTAACCGGCATCCAGATGCCACTCAAGGTCAGCCCCTTTTACTCGGCACATTCGCGCAAGAATCACCCACCTTTTGCTGAATTCCGATGAGGTGAGCCGCCGCCTTTCCGTCCTGATCTTGACTTTAAGCTGATGCCTAAAGTACAAGATCAGTTGGGAAGAAGTGAACTCTCGCCCTCATGGAATCCCTTCTGACGCGTCGTCCAAATCACGACTCTCATAACCCCTAGTAAGCAACAGAACACATAGTGTTCAGCCTTCGTCACCACATTGCTACAGACAGAACTGGCTTCCAGGACAAAGAACTTTCCGCGCAGCATGCGAACCATGAGGCCTTCAACAAACTTGCACAACGGCACTACCACCCTGCACTGAAAGAAGGCGTGACCAATAGTCTCGACTTCCCCCGCACAGGGACGGCAGTTTGGATATTTCTCCAAGCCTGCTGAACAAAGTCTCTTGCCGAACCAGAGGGCTTCACGAATCACCAGCCAGGTGAGTGATGCCTCATCGTTATTGAGACATTTCAACCCGGGCGCCCAAGGCCATATCGAGCGAGCCTCCTGCTTCGTAAGACCGAGCTCGCCAATCAGCTCATCTTGAACGGACCCCCCTAACTAAAACTTGATATAATGCCTTGCGAGACAACGCCTGGGCGTTGGAGAGGCCATCCGAAGCCCGTAAGAGGAGCTTCAGAGCGCGACGACATTCACGATAAAAGGGCACTCGGCACGTGGTAAACGGCCGGCCTCTTCTTCGCACGAGTGCACACTTTTCAGGGATGGGAAATGTTTCTGGACGTCTTCTTTCAAAAGGCACCCTCCTCATTCGACCCACGACACATTCGGTCTAGAAAGGTAATGCGAAGCATATATTGACGGATCTCAATGCTAGGCATCCCCAGACCGCGCCCTCAGAGGGATGGAGGCAACAGACCTCGCGAGATACCATAGGGGCCTTGCCCTTCCATAAGAAAGAGAACAAGGTCCGGACTAATGACATTAGCCGGGCATACGGGAGTGGAAGCACAGAGAGTCGGTAGAGGAGGATCGGATAGATGTGTGAAACACATACTTCCGCCCTTCCCTTCAGGGAAAGTCTCCTCCGAGACCACAAATTAATCGCGATCTCGGCCTTCCATGTACCTCCGACCAGTTCATTTCCAACTGGAGATCAGGACCGAACCAGACGCCGAGTATCTTGATCGGCCCATCCGTCCAGAGGAAAGGTCCGGGAAGAGAAACTCCCTTCCACGCACCCAACCGCAAGCCCACAGACTTATCACGGTTGATCCTGGCCCCTGTTACCATCTCATACCCACTTATTTCTTTGCTGACTTCGTCAATCTCGGCTCTGCTCGACACAAGAGCTGAAACGTCGTCAGCATAGGCAGAATACCTGGCCGAGGTGGTAGCGCCAGGCAGGGTAATTCCGCGCAGGACCGGATTCGCCTTTAACTTGCGAAGGAATGGTTCCAACGCAAGAACGTAAAGCAAGGGCGATAGCGGACAACCTTGACGAATGGAGCGAGACAATACGAAAGGCTCCGACCTTACCCCATTCACTTCCACCAGCGCACCGGGGACGCATACAAGAGTCGGATCCAGGGCGAAAGTCGGCCCTGAAACCGGCCGCCGACAGGACAGCCTCCAGAAACCGATGGTCAACCCTATCGAAGGCCTTGGACTGATCTAAATTGATCAGCGCGGCTTCACTGTCGACTTGCTCTAAGATCAAGCGTACCATATGAAGGTTATCCTGAATCGTCCTGCCCTTCACAGCACAAGTCTGTTCGGTGCCAATCAGACGAGACAGGACAAGCTGCAAACGGTTGGCTAAGATCTTCGCCAAAATCTTTAAGTCAGTATTTAACATCGTCAAAGGGCGAAAGTTCCCTAACCCATCCCCACCGTTCTTGTCCTTACGCAACAACTTGATCACACCCCTGGTGAAGCGTCGAGGTAAAGACCCCTGCCTCATCCAGTGGTTGTAAATCAGCTGCAGCAAAGGAACAAAAACGGGCGACAGCCTCAAGTACACTTCGTAGGGAAGTCCATCTAGTCCCGGAGACTTATCCAGGCCAACCTGCTTCAGCGCATCCCAGATTTCCGACTCTGTTATGGGACCCTCGCACCTAGCCGCTTCAGCTGCCTCAAGGCAGGGAAAGTCAGCCAAATAGGCATCGAACTGAGCAGAGCTCAGACCGGGCTCCCTGGTGAAAAGATCCTGAAAATAAAGCCGAAAGGCCTCGCATATGCCCGCGCTTGTAGTCACGGTCCGCTTATCCGGCAATGTGACGCACGCTATATGTCGCTTATCCGCGTTCCTATTCTCCTCTGCACGCAATTCAGCGGCCATATTCGCCGCCTCAGAAGACATTCTTTTTAGCCTAGCCCTAACTACCAGAGCTTGATCCTTCTTGATAAGCAAGGAGGCCAACTCTGCCTTAGCTAAGACTACGTCCCCACTAACACGGGATTTCACAGCCCGATCAACTTTTTCTTCTAAAGCCGTTTGCGCCGCTAGTCTATCTAGATTGAGTCGACGACTAAAATCGGCAGCAAACGTTCTAATTTTTGATTTTAATTTTCCCCACCAGGCGTTACCCACAACCGCCCCCGTCAATTCCCTCTGAATCATTAGTAGCAGCTGGTCCCGGAAATCCTGTTCACCGAAAAGTGAACAGTTAAATTTCAGTAACCAGCCAATCTAACCAGGTTTATCTAAGTTTACACGGACCCGGACAAGCCTATGATCCGTGTAAACTATATAATGGAAACTTGGACACTCTAAGAGCCCTACGTCGACTCTCTAACTAACACTCGGTCCAGGTAGCTCGCAAGCGAGCCAGGAGCCGAGTCGCCACTAGTTGTCCAAGTCCATGCTACCTCCTGAGGGTGCTCATTCCGGTACTTATCGACAAGATCAAACCTGCCGATAAAGTCCCGAAATGCCTTCACATCAGGATTTTTAGTACCGGTGTTTTACCTATACGATCTATCTCAGGGTCAAGGACGGCATTCCAATCCCCCGCTAAGACTACCCGACGAGAAGTCTTCAAAAACGGCTCGATCTGCCGAAACAAAGCAGGCCGCTCAGCATGAACATTGGGCGCATAAACCCCAATGAGACGTAAAGCCTTATCCTTTATAGTTACATCCAGCACACAAAGCCTGCCCGCCGGATCTGCGAAGACAAGGGAACATGCAGCCTCCAAAGACTTGCTCACTAGCCAAGAGACACCCCTCGAACGACCATCAAAACATGCTGAAAAAAAGGGCGAACCCCTTAGACAGTATATCCTCACGGTCATGAGAAGAAAAACGGGTCTCTTGCACACAACAAAACATTCACCCCGAGGCGCTGAAGGTCACGAGAGAGCCTCGCCCTGCGAGACTCGGACCTCAGGCCCCGCACATTTAACGTACCTAACCAGAGAGACATGAGAAGTCCGATTAGGGTTGTTTACCAGCATTAAACATGGCCGGGGTAAGGATACCGACAGCGTCTCCCATAGACCCATGGCCCATCTCATTCTTGATGGTGCCGTCTTGGGAGATACCGCCGATATCCCAGGGGAAGGTCAATTTAAGAGCTCTATACAGGGATGGGTGAACTAAAACGGGGACCCTCCCTGCACAGAACTGTTGTAACTTTTTTAATTTGTCTTTTTCCACTATGGCGATGGGCCAAGCCATCTTACAGGCATTTACGGCTTCCTCCACCATCGCCCAAGTTTGGTTGGCCGCAGGTCCTGACCTAATAACTGTCAGGACCCTCTGGGCATTTGGGAAGTTTTTAGGCTCCTCAATGTCTAGGTCGGCAAACTGTTTAATTGAGAGCAGGAACTTCAGATCTTTGACCCTGTTACTATAGTCCCGGGCTCTCTCGGCCTGGGCAGGGGGAAATACGGCATACCTCCTCTCCTGTGTTGAAAATAAATCTTTTCTTTCTTTTTTTTTCCTTCTTTTTGCCTCTTGTGTTGGGCTTCTTTGCCGCTTGGGAGCAGGAGGAGGCATCTCGGCATTTTTTTTGCCGGTGATTGCTTGGGGGTGTGAAGGGGTGGGTTTTTGTTTAACGGGGAAGGAGTGGGTGTATTCATCGGGGTATAAAAGGATCTATGCCTATAGGGGCTGGGATCTCTACTGGTGGGTTTGGCCTTTGATGGTGAAATAGCAGGCGATGAAGGGGTTGTTTCTTCGGAGAAGGGGCGGGTCTACTAGAGGACGTAGAAGGATTGGGTCTTTTCTTTTCTGAATCCAGCCGCTTTTTTTTAATTCTTTTTAATTTCTCGGACTTTTTCATAACGGGGGATCAAATCTTTTTGTTTTTCTTGAAATGATTCTTCAGAGGCCGGGGCATCGCCCTTAACGTTGTTTAGAGGGAGTGGGGCTGTATGTGCCTTTCTTCCTAGGGGCATCAGGGGACTGAGGACCCGCTGTCCGGCGCTTCCCTCTGGCCTTACCAGCAACCAGCCATTCCCCCTCCCCTTCTCCACAACTGCACCGGCAGCGGGCGAAGGCTCTTTGGGGAATGTGGCTTTCGATGTTGCGCCGACCGGAGGATTAACCGACCCGGTCCCGGAGGCTGGTACGCCCATTACAGGCGAGGCGGAATTTAGAGACGCGGTCAGAGGGGATCTTGGGTAACTGGCGCTTGACTTCCAGAGGCCTTCTTCTCTGGGCAGGAGGAGGGAGATGACCAGTCCTCCACACCTCCAGCATACCGGTCTTCGACCCGTCACAATGACCGGTAATTTCAAGACGCCAACATCCAGACAGTTGGGGATGGAGCGGAAGGCTTTCTCGTCCAACATGATGTCAAAGCTCCACCCCCCGCTCAGGCTATCACAGGAAGCTCCCAGAATTTCGCCATACTGAGAGAAGAACGCAGCGAGATGTTCCCCGATAACCTGAGGAGGGACCTCGTATACCGTTACCCTGGTCTTACGTCGGCCTTCGTACTCTGTACGCAGTATTATTTCTTTATTAATTAGCTCACGGCTAGCCGCGGCGACGCAATCTTCTGATGTGGGCAACAGTACGTCCCACATGAAAAATTTAGCACCCTTAACTATTCTAAGGGGCTTGAACCCAAAGGATTCCAGTGCTTTCAACACTGTGTTTTTCGTCGAGCGACAAATTTTGCGCGTACGCTTGTCCACGACGAAAACCGACACTATTCTTTTGTCAATTTTTTTCAATTCTTGGGGGTCTTCCAAAAGTCCACCTTCTACAACAAGGTGTGCGTAACTTTTGGCACGCTCCAAGAACTCCGCTAAATTGATAATGCACTTTGGAGGGGACGACCAACAAGAGGGCGATTCCCCGGCCTCAGGCTCAGTTTGCGGTTTTTTTCTGGAATCTGTAATTTTTTCTGAAATTTGGCCAATATTGGCCTCCATAGGTGAGTCCTTTTCATTATTGCCATTTTCGGCTTCCGTAGAAATATTATTATTTTTTTCTTTTTCATTTTCTTTTTCCCCAGCAGCATCAATGTTGCTAGGGGAAGTAGTCTCCAGCGCAGGAAATTCCTCTAAGTTATCTTTGTCCGGGGGATCTTTCTTAGTAGGATTAAAAAGGTGTTTACGTATAGCCTTTTTAGGCTTTTTTTTATGGCCAAAAAGGAGGGTGGCTTTTTTTCCTTTTTCTTATCCATAATTAAATAATAAGTAAGGGGAGGGGTAAATACGGGTGGGGAAACCGCCTTGTAGGCGGAGGGAGGGAGAAAAACAAATAAAAGGGGAGGGTAAAAAGGGTTTGCTTAACAACAATTTAAACAGACAATAATACAGAAGGACGTGTGCAAAAAAAAAATAACCACAAAAGTAAACAGGTAAAACAAATGGACAGACGAGAAAATGTGAACAAGGTTCACAAAGACGAAGAAAGAACTTAATTACAAGTACAACAGACAAGCAAGCTACAAATTAAAGAATAAAACTAATAAATATAAACGGAGAAAAAAAGAAAACGCAATACGTACGAAACACAAAAAAGTTACAAATTACAAAATGGCTGCCGCTAAAAAACGGTCAACCCAATAACGTTAAAAAAGAGGAGGGACAGAAATTACAAACAAATATTATAAACACGTAGACTTTTTTTTTTTTTTTTTTAAACGGGTAACACAGAAATAATTAACACGTAAAAAATAAAAAGGTTAAACGAGAAACGAAAAATAAACAGAAAAACTCCGGGTTGTGGGTACTGAAAAAAAAAAGACTTAACACGGAAAAAGCAAAACGTAAATAAAAATCAAAACAGAAATAATTAATAACAAAAAAAGAAGTAACGGTTAAAAGGGAAGGAAATGAAAAAGGAAAAACAAAAAGGTCAAAATAAGAAAGTTCGAAAAAAATGACAAATTTAACAAAAGAGTCAAAAAACTTAACTAAATTAAGGCAGTCTGAAAAGTTGAAAAATAGTCCTTTGGTAGACAGCAAATATGTCTAGCACCGGTCAGGGGAGAAGAAACGTGTAAACGCAAAAAAGGTCAACTTAAGCTATTATTTATTGCACATATGTACAAATGTGGCACAAGGCCGAAAAGGGGATTGGGGTAAAGGACGGTCATCACTAGTCTTAGATTAAACTTAGCTAGCCACATTCACTGACCCTATCATACAAAACAATATTCCTTTCACCAAAACAACACATTTATCCATACCTTTCTTACTACAAACACCAAAATGCCTCTCTGACTCCATGAAAAAACCTAAATAATCCCCTTATGTACAAAATATTGTCTGTGGGGGAGGGGCATAAAAAACAACAACTTTTAAAAATGAACCCCAATGTATATATACAAAATGACAAAATATATTTACAAGAAACCAAATAAAATTTGTGTTAGTAATAAAACCCCCCACAAACTCTTGAATGTGGCAGAAATATCAGTTAACTGGACGAAATCGATGCGGGACTTATGAAAATAAGGCCACACTCATTCATCCCAAGCACTCACACAGGCACACACTCATTCATACACAACAACAAGTACGAAAAACACACACACGAAACGAAAGGCGCCCCGCATCTACCAGAGAACTGACATTACTGACCACCTAAAAAACGAGGGAGGGGATGGGGAGTTAAACTAAAGAAAAAAAATTGGGGACAGAAATAAAAGGGGGGAACAATGAGCAAATACACCGTAGCTAAGTTTACCAGAATAGAAAAACTAAAAGAACAAATACAAAAAACCTAATCTAACCTAACTCCGGGATGGGTTGCCCATGTTCAACCCAGGAAAAACAATATCCTTAATGCCTAACCGGCATCCAAATGCCACTCAAGGTCAGCCCCTTTTATTCGGCACATTCGCGCAAGAATCACCCACCTTTTGCTGAATTACTATGAGGTGAGCCGCCGCCTTTCCGTCCTGATCTTGACTTTAAGCTGATGCCTAAAGTACAAGATCAGTTGGGAAGAAGTGAACTTCTCGCCCTCATGGAATCCCTTCTGACGCGTCGTCCAAATCACGACTCTCATAACCCCTAGTAAGCAACAGAACACATAGTGTTCAGCCTTCGTCATCTGCGGCACCACATTGCTACAAACAGAACTGGCTTCCAGGACAAAGAACTTTCCGCGCAGCATGCGAACTATGAGGCCTTCAACAAACCTGCACAACGGCACTACCGCCTTGCACTGAAAGAAGGCGTGACCAATAGTCTCGACTTCCCCCGCACAGCGACGGCAGTTTGGATATTTCTCCAAGCCTGCTGAACAAAGTCTCTTGCCGACCCAGAGGGCTTCACGAATCACCAGCCAGGTGAGTGATGCCTCATCGTTATTGAGGCATTTCAACCCGGGCGCCCAAGGCCATATCGAGCGAGCCTCCTGCTTCGTAAGACCGAGCTCGCCAATCAGCTCATCTTGTACGGACCCCCTAACTAAAACTTGATATAATGCCTTGCGAGACAACGCCTGGGCGTTGGAGAGGCCATCCGAAGCCCGTAAGAGGAGCTTCAGAGCGCGACGACATTCACGATAAAAAGGGCACTCGGCACGTGGTAAACGGCCGGCCTCTTCTTCGCACGAGTGCACACTTTTCAGGGACGGGAAATGTTTCTGGACGTCTTCTTTCCAAAAGGCACCCTCCTCATTCGACCCACGACACATTCGGTCTAGAAAGGTAATGCGAAGCATATATTGACGGATCTCAATGCTAGGCATCCCCAGACCGCCCTCAGAGGGATGGAGGCAACAGACCTCGCGAGATACCATAGGGGCCTTGCCCTTCCATAAGAAAGAGAACAAGGTCCGGACTAATGACATTAGCCGGGCATACGGGAGTGGAAGCACAGAGAGTCGGTAGAGGAGGATCGGATAGATGTGAAACACATACTTCCGCCCTTCCCTTCAGGGAAAGTCTCCTCCGAGACCACAGATTAACCGCGACCTCGGCCTTCCCTTGTACCTCCGACCAGTTCATTTCAACTGGAGATCAGGACCGAACCAGACGCCGAGTATCTTGATCGGCCCATCCGTCCAGAGGAAAGGTCCGGGAAGAGAAACTCCCTTCCACGCACCCAACCGCAAGCCCACGTACTTATCGCGGTTGATCCTGGCCCCCGTTACCATCTCATACCCACTGATTTCTTTGCTGACTTTCGTCAATCTCGGCTCTGCTCGACACAAGAGCCGAAACGTCGTCAACATAGGCAGAATACCTGGCCGAGGTGGTAGCGCCAGGCAGGGAAATTCCGCGCAGGACCGGATTCGCCTTTAACTTGCGAAGGAATGGTTCCAACGCAAGAACGTAAAGCAAGGGCGATAGCGGACAACCTTGACGAATGGAGCGAGACAATACGAAAGGCTCCGACCTTACCCCATTCACTTCCACCAGCGCACCGGGGACGCATACAAGAGTCGGATCCAGGAGCGAAAGTCGGCTCCGAAACCGGCCGCCGACAGGACAGCCTCCAGAAACCGATGGTCAACCCTATCGAAGGCCTTGGACTGATCTAAATTGATCAGCGCGGCTTCACTGTCGACTTGCTCTAAGATCAAGCGTACCATATGAAGGTTATCCTGAATCGTCCTGCCCTTCACAGCACAAGTCTGTTCGGGGCCAATCAGACGAGACAGGACAAGCTGCAAACGGTTGGCTAAGATCTTCGCCAAAATCTTTAAGTCAGTATTTAACATCGTCAAAGGGCGAAAGTTCCCTAACCCATCCCCACCATTCTTGTCCTTACGCAACAACTTGATCACACCCCTGGTGAAGCGTCGAGGTAAAGACCCCTGCCTCATCCAGTGGTTGTAAATCAGCTGCATCAAAGGAACAAAAATGGGCGACAGCCTCAAGTACACTTCGTAGGGAAGACCATCTAGTCCCGGAGACTTATCCAGGCCAACCTGCTTCAGCGCATCCCAGATTTCCGACTCTGTTATGGGACCCTCGCACCTAGCCGCTTCAGCTGCCTCAAGGCAGGGAAAGTCAGCCAAATAGGCATCGAACTGAGCAGAGCTCAGACCGGGCTCCCTGGTGAAAAGATCCTGAAAATAAAGCCGAAAGGCCTCGCATATGCCCGCGCTTGTAGTCACGGTCCGCTTATCCGGCAATGTGACGCACGCTATGTGTCGCTTATCCGCGTTCCTATTCTCCTCTGCACGCAATTCAGCGGCCATATTCGCCGCCTCAGAAGACATTCTTTTTAGCCTAGCCCTAACTACCAGAGCTTGATCCTTCTTGATAAGCAAGGAGGCCAACTCTGCCTTAGCTAAGACTACGTCCCCACTAACACGGGATTTAACAGCCCGATCAACTTTATCTTCTAAAGCCGTTTGCGCCGCTCGTCTATCTAGATTGAGTCGACGACTAAAATCGGCAGCAAACGTTCTAATTTTTGATTTTAATTTTCCCCACCAGGCGTTACCCACAACCGCCCCCGTCAATTCCCTCTGAATCATTAGTAGCAGCTGGTCCCGGAAATCCTGTACACCGAAAAGTGAACAGTTAAATTTCCAGTAACCAGCCAATCTAACCTTAGGCTTATCTAAGTTTACACGGACCCGGACAAGCCTATGATCCGTGTAAACTATATAATGGAAACTTGGACACTCTAAGAGCCCTACGTCGACTCTCCTAACTAACACTCGGTCCAGGTAGCTCGCAAGCGAGCCACTGAGCCGAGTCGCCACTAGTTGTCCAAGTCCATGCTACCTCCTGAGGGTGCTCATTCCGGTACTTATCGACAAGATCAAACCTGCCGATAAAGTCCCGAAATGCCTTCACATCAGGATTTTTAGTACCCGGTGTTTTTACCTATACGATCTATCTCAGGGTCAAGGACGGCATTCCAATCCCCCGCTAAGACTACCGACGAGAAGTCTTCAAAAACGGCTCGATCTGCCGAAACAAAGCAGGCCGCTCAGCATGACTATTGGGCGCATAAACCCCAATGAGACGTAAAGCCTTATCCTTTATAGTAACATCCAGCACGCAAAGCCTGCCCGCCGGATCTGCGAAGACAAAGGGAACATGCAGCCTCAAAGACTTGCTCACTAGCCAAGAGACACCCCTCGAACGACCATCAAAACATGCTGAAAAAGGGCGAACCCCTTAGACAGTATATCCTCACGGTCATGAGAAGAAAAACGGGTCTCTTGCACACAACAAACATTCACCCCGAGGCGCTGAAGGTCACGAGAGAGCCTCGCCCTGCGAGACTCGGACCTCAGGCCCCGCACATTTAACGTAGCTAACCAGAGAGACATGAGAAGTCCGATTAGGGTTGCTTACCAGCATTAAACATGGCCGGGGTAAGGATACCGACCGCGTCTCCCATAGACCCATGGCCCATCTCATTCTTGATGGTGCCGTCTTGGGAGATACCGCCGATATCCCAGGGGAAGGTCAATTTAAGAGCTCTATACAGGGATGGATGAACTAAAACGGGGACCCTCCCTGCACAGAACTGTTGTAACTTTTTTAAATTGTCATTTTCTATAATGGCGATGGGCAAAGCCATCTTACAGGCATTTACCGCTTCTTCCACCATAGCCCAGGCTTGATTAGCCGCAGGTCCTGACCTAATAACTGTCAGGACCCTCTGGGCATTTGGGAAATTTTGAGGATATTCAATGTCCAAATCAGTGAACTGCTTTATTGAGAGAAGGTATTTTAGCTCTTTCACTCTATTGCCGTAGTCCCTGGCTCTCTCTGCCTGGGCTGGGGAAATACGGCATACCTCCTCTCCAGTATTGAAAATAAATCTTTTTTTCCTCCTTTCTTCCTGAGTGGGGCTTCTTTGCCTCTTTGGAGCAGGAGGAGGCATCTCGGCATTTTTTGCCGGTGATTGCTTGGGGTATGAAGGGGGTGGGTTTTTGTTTAACGGGGAAGGAGTGGGTGTGTTCATGGGGTATAAAAAGATCTGTGTCTGTAGGGGCTGGGATCTCTGCTGGTAGGTTTGGCCTTAGATGGTGAAATAGTAGGCGATGGTGAGGGGGGTTGTTTCTTTGGAGAAGGGGTGGGTCTACTAGAGGACGTAGAAGGGCTTTGTTCTTTTCTTTCCGAATCCAGTTTCTTTTTCAACTCTTTTAATTTCTCGGACTTCTCATAACCGGGATCAAATCTCTTTTGTTTATCCTGAAATGATTCTTCAGAGGCCGGGGCATCGCCCTTAGCGTTGTTTGAGGGAGTGGGGCTGTATGTGCCTTTCTTCCTAGGGGCATCAGGGGACTGAGGACCCGCTGTCCGGCGCTTCCCTCTGGCCTTACCAGCAACCAGCCATTCCCCCTCCCCCTTCTCCACAACTGCACCGGCAGCGGGCGAAGGCTCTTTGGGGAATGTGGCTTTCGATGTTGCGCCGACCGGAGGATTAACCGACCCGGTCCCGGAGGCTGGTACGCCCATTACAGGCGAGGCGGAATTTAGAGACGCGGTCAGAGGGGATCTTGGGTAACTGGCGCTTGACTTCCAGAGGCCTTCTTCTCTGGGCAGGAGGAGGAGAGATGACCAGTCCTCCACACCTCCAGCATACCGGTCTTCGACCCGTCACAATGACCGGTAATTTCAAGACGCCAACATCCAGACAGTTGGGGATGGAGCGGAAGGCTTTCTCGTCCAACATGATGTCAAAGCTCCACCCCCGCTCAGGCTATCACAGGAAGCTCCCAGAATTTCGCCATACTGAGAGAAGAACGCCGCGAGATGTTCCCCGATAACCTGAGGAGGGACCTCGTATACCGTTACCCTGGTCTTACGTCGGCCTTCGTACTCTGTACGCAGTATTATCTCTTTGTTGATAAGCTCACGGCTAGCCGCGGCGACGCAATCTTCTGATGTGGGCAACAGTACGTCCCACATGAAAAATTTAGCACCCTTAACTATTCTAAGGGGCTTGAACCCGAAGGATTCCAATGCTTTTAACACTGTGTTTTTCGTCGAGCGACAAATTTTGCGCGTACGCTTGTCCACGACGAAAACCGACACTATTCTTTTGTCAATTTTTTTCAATTCTTGGGGGTCTTCCAAAAGTCCACCTTCTACAACAAGGTGTGCGTAACTTTTGGCACGCTCCAAGAACTCCGCTAAATTGATAATGCACTTAGGAGGGGACGACCAACAAGAGGGCGATTCCCCGGCCTCAGGCTCAGTTGCGGTTTTTTTCCGGAATCTGTACTTTTTCTTTAATTTGGCCATTATTGGCCTCCATAGGTGAGTCCTTTTTCATTATTGCCATTTTCGGCTTCCGTAGAAATATTAATAATTTTTTTTTTTTCATTTTCTTTTTCCCCAGCAGCATCAATGTTGCTGGGGAAGTAGTTTCAGCGCAGGAAATTCCTCTAAGTTATCTTTGTCCGGGGATCTTTCTTAGTTGGATTAAAAAGGTGTTTGCGTATAGCCTTTTTAGGCTTTTTTTTATGGCCAAAAAGGAGGTGGCTTTTTTTTCCTTTTTTTTCTCCATAATTAAATAATAAGGAAGGGGAGGGGTAAATACGGGGGGAAAAACCGCCTTTGTAGGCGGAGGGAGGGAGAAAAAAAAAAAAAGGGGAGGTAAAAAAGGGTTTGCTTAACAACAATTTAAACAGACAATAATACAGAAGGACGTGTGCAAAAAAAATATAACCACAAATGTAAACAGGTAAAAACAAGTGGACAGACGAGAAAATGTGAACAAGGTTCACAAAGACGAAGAAAGAACTTAATTACAAGTACAACAGACAAGCAAGCTACAAATTAAAAACTAATAAATATAAACGGAGAAAAAAAACGCAATACGTACGAAACACAAAAAAGTTACAAATTACAAAATGGCTGCCGCTAAAAACCGGTCAACCCAATAACGTTAAAAAAGAGGAGGGACAGAAATTACAAACAAATATTATAAACACGTAGACTTTTTTTTTTTTTTTTTTTTTTTTAAACGGGTAACACAGAAATAATTAACACGTAAAAAATAAAAAGGTTAAACGAGAAACGAAAAAATAAACAGAAAAACTCCGGGATGTGGGTACTGAAAAAAAAGACTTAACACGGAAAAAGCAAAACGTAAATAAAAATCAAAACAGAAATAATTAATAACAAAAAAGAAGTAACGGTTAAAAGGGAAAGGAAATGAAAAGGAAAAAACAAAAGGTCAAAATAAGAAAGTTCGAAAAAATGACAAATTTAACAAAAGAGTCAAAAAAAAACTTAACTCAAAAAAATTAAGGCAGTCTGAAAAGTTGAAAAATAGTCCTTTGGTAGACAGCAAATATGTCTAGCACCGGTCAGGAGAAGAAACGGTGTAAACGCAAAAAAAGGTCGCTTAAACTTCCGTCGTCTTCCGGTACCAACCCATATTTATATGGTCGGTACTCCACTTATGTAAATTAGGTGTATCATACACAACAATATTGTAGGAAGAGAATCGATGACAATTCTTCAGAAGAAAAGTATTTTTAAAACATGAAACAAATAAAACATCATTAAAATTAAACTTCATATGAGTATTTGTGTAATTTGTTATAATAAGCATGAGAAAATAACCTATTAAAAATGATATATTTAAAACAATTAAATGTACGGTTAATGCATACTGCCTTTTCTTCACCATTGTTTTGTTCTGTTTATTTTGATGCATAAAATGTTGGATTAAACTTTTAAAATTTTCCATGAATCAAAAAAAATATTTTACTGGTTAGAAATATTAATAAAACATTGATACTTATTTCTAATGAATTTGTGTTTAAGAACATAAATTACATTGAGAAGAATATTTAATTAACTCTTCAAGTGAAAAAATTAAATTAACTTCAAATTCTCTGTAAAAATCCAAGTGACAAGACAAAGATTACTCAGTTATGTTTTTAGTGTATTTTGACAGCGACATATTTTATTCTGCAATAAACATAAAATAAGTGAAGATGGCTGAATCAAATCCAAGAAATAATAATTATTATTATTTTAGGTATATAAAATTACGTGATTGAAAGTGTAAAAAATATATATATATATATATATATATATATATATATATATATATATATATATATATATAGGTGTAGGTGTATATAGGAACTCATAGACATATAAGACGATATAGGTACGTGGTTACAAATAGGGGGTTGAGACATGTGTAGATAAGAAAATATAAAAGCAGGGCCTAAAAACAACCACGAGTTTACTTAATGAACAAAAATCAAAAACAATCACAGGCTCACTTAATGAACAAAAATCAAACGAATAAATGTCAACCCAACAAGCTATAAGCTTTAATTGGATTACTCTTTCAATGTTCTGCCTATAGATCTTTCCAATCGACTGCTTCATAGGAAATACAGCAAAACTCCACCGCATTTCAAATTAATTTCTTCGTAGATTGTTGTTAAAATTTTAGATATTTATCAAACCTTAACCTCCCAAATATGCACGTTAAAGTAACGCGAAATGACAGCGTCTAGGAATTTGAATGAAACCTGTCGGATAATTTATTGTGGCTGTTATAACGCGTCTTCTTCAATGTAGCCTTTATCGCCCACCCCTTAACCACCTTTATCTAGAGACGAGACGCGTTAGGTTAGAGCAACATCCAGCCGACACCCTGGGGTTAAAATAGAAAACTAGAATGATACATATGACACACTCACATCCTCTCTCCCACCTCACTTCCTCACTTCGTTAACTTTGCGTATACTTGATGAGTTCCGTAAAAAACCTGTGAATTTTCTTTTCATTCTTCATTTCATTCTTCATTTCAGCTTTTGAAAGTAAAGTCTGATGATCCAGAACCCTGTTAAAGGGGTTATGGTGAAATAGCTTATTACATGGAATCGTAACGTGGTCTGTCTTTTATTCAAACATATATGCTCTGAATCTTACATTGAGCTCTCTGGATATCATCCTCCTCAGGTCTACCCATACGGATTACCTAAATTTGAATAAACTATATATATATATATATATATATATATATATATATATATATATATATATATATATATATTTATATATATAAAAATTAATCAGCTTACAAACATTACATATAGCCTTTTGACATCGAAATATATTATCTCCATTAAAGTATACAAACGTTCCCCATATTTAAATATATTTCGCGTTTTATTATTTACTGTGTATCTGATCACAAATATTACATAAATCAAAACAGAACACCATCAAAAAAACTAATGCAAAAATATGAATAATTGTAACCCTACGCAATTATTATTCTATATCGCCATTATTTTTTTTAAATTATTATTTTCATAATAATGCATTTCATTGTATGTAGTCTACTTAAGACCATAAACAGATCTCATAAGGTAATAAATGTTGGGTTACAAAGATTTAGTTCTGTATTAGTTCCGCACACCAAACAAGGTCTTCTGTTTCGAAGAAAGATATTACTTATTTGCAAAAACCAGACAACAGACACAAAATTACATACATATTTTCATTTGAGCGAAAAAAAGTCTTTGCGTTTTAATAGATGTGAACAAATTCAGTTAGAATATGCATGTTGGAAAAATGGTTTATTTGTATTATTAAGGAATACACGAGAACATCACTTATTGAAATTTTCATGAGATATAATATGTGTATATTGAGAAAGAACATAACGTGAACAGTATCGGATTATATAGCCAAACAATGGGAAGTAACCTCACCATAAATTCGACGTACTGTTTTACAGTTTGCGCAGGGACAAATAAAAAAATATGTATAGGTTAGGAGGACCTCTGTGATTTTAAACAAAATTATGAATATTGTCATTTCATGGAAGAGAACATTTTCCTTGAAGCCATCGTAATGTTGTGACAAGTTCTAACCATAATGGTGGAAAATTCATCGCCTGTGATTTTATGTACACGTATGCTACTGGTAAAGTGCATTTCATTGATTTCTGCATTATACTAAAGTGTATTGAATTCACTCAAATGCTCAGAATGATACCATTTTAAAACTCATCACCAAACAAGGGACTTTTGAGAAAGACAAAATTTTGAAAACGACAATGTATATCGTTGTATATAAATTCAATTATTGTATAGCAGAATGTAATGAAATAGATACCGAAAATCTATGAATATAGAACAAAACATTTTTGAAAGAATGTCTACGATCAGGTTGGAAAATATTGCCAGCAACAGTGTAAACCTTGTCAAGTCATAATATAAAATACATCGGACTTACAAACTGGAGATTAATAATAAAAAATGTATTTATATTTCTCCGGGTGCAATCATTGCTGAACTGCAAAATATTCATATATTTTGTCAAAGAGTTTCTCTCATGTCTATACTTGAATATATTTTAACTGTTTTTTCTTGGGCTTAAAGGACGTTAGGAATAATAAGTGTTTACATGTTTTTGTCCCTTGTAGCTAAAGGTAAGTTCTGTTTCTTGCTATCCGATTTTTGGCTTATCTGCTTTCCTTTTACAAAAAAATAAATTAGGTAATTTCTATGATAAATAATGTGAAAGCGTTTGGAGCCTTTAACATGAACAGGACATATTGAAGTAAACAGGGAGAGCTTAATCCAACGAATAACCTACCAAATGAAATTGTTTAAATTGTTTGCAAAACAAGTATTTGTTCACATACGAATGTCTCAAACCTTATTAAGAGGAACTTGTGGAGAGCAATCAGCGCTAACGTTCTGAGGGGAGAACGTACATAGATAAAGAAGATCTCATCACAAGTCAATATCCGAAAAAGATCTAGATCACTGGAATTTCGCAAATATAGCAACGAAATATATCAAAACGCTAATCTTTTTTGTTTTTCTAGTGGGACCCATTTATCGAGTTATTTTTCACCCTGACAATTTTCTTTCGATTGTCTGATATGTCAAAATGGTGACACACAATATTCGAGATATTTGTCTGACACTTTGTTTTTAGATTTGGTCGACTTGTGTTTTGAGATGTTTATTGTAACTTGCAGATAGACCTCCTCCCCAACCTTGCACTTCAAGAATCGTATTGACACTGCTGGACTACAGAAAACAGCGCCGTACAATGCGAAGACAAGTGGATATTTCAACCCATACCCTGTAAAATTTGGCAGCAGTTTCAGAAGTATTACGACCAAGTCTCAATTTATGTATACATCTTCATTTTCAAAATGGGGGATATCGAATGTTTTATAATAAATTCTGAAACTGATTGATATAGATTAAATAAGAGGACACAATAGTAATAACTCGTGAGTATTATGTTTTTGTGCACACTATTAAAATAATATAACGCAAAAGCTTGTTCTAAAATTGGACATTATGTTCGGTAAAACCTAATAAGTAGCTTAGTTTCTGGAAGGCAACTTTTGCTATATGTATACGCTGTCGGATGTCATTTTACCGATTCCTATTACAACATTGCTCAGTTAAATCTCTGTACCGGGTCGAATCTAATGTTCTTATTTTACGAAGTTCAAGCTCATACCACTGACTCTTCTTCTTGCTAAGTGAATATCATACAGCATGTTTTCTTATAATTAATAGTATTTAATTTTTTTTTCGATTTCCTGCTACCTTTTAATATGCATTTCCTTTTAAAGTATTTCAGTAGATGATTCTCTGATATTATTTAAGAGAAAAAGTAATTACATAAAATATAGCAGGGCTTATTCATTTATGGGCGATAATATATATGAATATTTCATTAAAGTTACATAGTTGATATTTCAAGTATTTCTATATTTCCTACATCATTATAGGTATATTGTTTATAAAAATGAGTTGCCCTGCGGCTAAGTGATAAATAGGAAGTAATTCAATACAAGTTAATGGAAGAGAGTTACAATGCAGTTGTAGGTAAACAACAAAACGAATGCAAATTACGAAATGATATGCCTTTTATTAAAACTGAAAAAAATAATTTCACCGTCAAATATTTCCTATTTCTTAACACAGAAATTTTGCATTATTCATTAGTTTGTTAATCAAATATTAATGACTGACAAGTTTTAAGTAGTTCATATAAAAAGCAATTTTAATTATTTAGATACAGAAAATGAGTGTTTTTTTTTCTTTGGAATTGCAATATATGAATGCAATTCCAGTGATAAATGAATAACATAAGCTACAAGTTGCATTTTAGTCTCTGATTTTATTAGAACTGATGTCTTTTGTAAATAAGAAAATAATATTTCTAGTTATGCGGGTTATAGCCAGTAAGAAGAATAACGTTTTTCATTGTACTGAAATTAACTCATGGTCAGACGAATTATATTTCTTAGTTACACCAGATCTAACCTTCAAATCTATGACATGCTATGCTACATATACAGTAGAGAATCCTCCATAGCTGTATTAAGTTACAGTGGCAGACAGTCCTTGATTAGCATTAGCAGAGAGGAACCCGGACGAGGCTTTGCCGAAGGGCAAGGTTTCTTTTCGGGAGGTAAACAGTTTTGAACCCGCCTAGGCGGGTTCGAGATTTTTTATTTTTGGCCGAGCCTACGGGCTCGGAAGACCCACATTAAACTCGGCCTTGTGCCACATTCAATCCTCGTGGGGGATCGATAAATAGCAGTAGAGAATCCTCCTTATTCCTTTCGTATTCCAATAGTGAGAAAAAAAAGATCCACTTGAACAGCTTTTTGCGTTAACCGCTTACCTTCGGGAATCTACATCCAAGAAGATGATTTCGAGCACTACAATCTTAACGTGTTCAAGTCTAGCGTTAATAGTTATCTTCCCACATATTCCTCAAAAACTGTATCACTTATCTAATTGTCTTACTGGTCACAGAACGACCTATTTTACTAATATGTTGGCCCTTGAGTGGATTATACATTATTAAATATATGTTTGTTATGTTGGATAATTGTCGTCTTGCATATAATATTTTTCGATAAAAAGATGTAAAATATGTAATTACATAACATTACACAATTATGCGTACAAACACTTAATAAAATGGCAAAATTGCATGAATGAAACACGATGGGTCAAACCGGAATATTTCATAGTGCACCTGAGGATATACAATGGGAATTAATAATTAATTATATTAAAATTATAAGATATGCATATCTCGGCGTGATTTAGACAAAAGAAAATCTCAAAAGATCGATGAAAATTACTAGCCACCAATTGAAAAAAGAAAGAAATGGTGGCTGTCTGAGATGGAGAAATCAATATTCCCCATGTAGATGAATTTAAACATGCGGTATATTTTTTAACAGACGAGGAAAGATGTGTCAGAGAAATCCCAGGATATATTAGAATAGAGAAATTCATCTTCAAAAAACTAAACAAATTAGAGATAAACAAGAACATTTCGTTAGAGTCAAAGAAAAGGTTTCAGCATTGCGATGTAATATCAATGATGAAATATGACAGGGGGCAATGGAAAATTTCCATAGAGATGAAAAGGAAACTTTACTACGAATACTATAGGCGCTGTATTTGTGCAACGGTGACATTTGCAAGAAAACTGAAACACATATTACTTATAAGTGTAATTTGAAAGAGTCATATGAAATCTATGAAACCATAATGAGGAAAGATGTCGTGGAGAATTTGACACTCGCAGGGTATAACGAATTAAAGAAGGAAACAAAAGAACAAGACAGTAAATAACATAATGTTCTTACGAAAAGGTACGGCGTAACATTTGATAGGGATATTAGATGTAGATTTGAGGGCACATGGTGTAAAATATGTCTTAAAGATACGAAGGTTAACAAAGTACGGGGGATTCGGATCGCTTTTCTAATACGACATAAGAAAAAATGAAATGTAAAATATATGTTCAATGAAAAATAATGTCAAATTAAAAGGAAGCAGGAGAAAAAAGATTGTGTTGCGTAACCCCTCCACAACGTTCACTGCCTATAAACTTTTCGTTCCTATCGGGTTCAATTAATAATTATAATTTAGAAAAAAAATCTATGCTATGGTAATAACAGTTTTCATCAGCTACAATTATCATTTGGTTTATTATATTGAGATATAGGGTTAGTGTAACAGTTATAAATCGATTACCGATCTGAATTCGAATTTCAATTAGATCGTTTCGCTCGTTTTCGTACATGTACCCATGCGTAATCCATCTATTCTACCCCAGCTATGGGTTAAATAACAGGATTCATTGTCATTTACGAACGGAAATGGCAACAGATATGGTAGAAGAAAAACTATAGAAAACGCATAACACTCCTGCAGTGCATGTGGTATCACTATAACACTTATGGTTTGCACGATGAGTCCATTTTTCTTATATATAGACTCGCAAATTATGTTTCATTTAGGTTTCAGTGCTACGATCAAAACATAATCAGGATATATTCTACATTAATTTTATTACTTTTTGATATATCTTATATCCAAAACATCATTTTCCAAATGTATGTATGTATCATTATTATTATGAAATATCATAGCACGCTTATGTTTAAAAAGATTAAATATTCAGTACTCAATATATTCATAATTTGCTCTAACATAAGTTTAGTGTTTAGATTCTTTGGTCAGTAATTAATATATTTCATTTAGACGTATTAGCTGATCATTAAAACTATTTACCTAAAAGCTCTCATCGTTACTAATGCTCTGGATATGTGTAAAATAATTACGTATTTCCTTATATGTGCACTGACTGAACTTTCATTACAATCTACAGTTTCATTTATACATTTTAATTCAAATGTTATGTCTTTGTTTTCATCAGTCAGTACGTCACGAAGCTTCGATCACATTTTGCCAATTTCACGACGGAGTTCAATCTACTGCTAGGTAGAATCTGGGTGAAGTTATTTTTATGATATTTTCTGACACCCCAAAACCTTATTAAGGCCAACCCATCTTTGCAACCTTTAAATACTTTCCGGCTCCAACGTTTTATGATATGCCTTTTAATTCTTAGTTTGACAAATTCCGAATCCTTATTAATTATTAATATCTAGACATATATTAAGCATCTAAATGTTGTATGATACGAGACTCATGGTTGAGATCAGTTAACCAAATTTATTATACATGCTATTAATAAAAACGGCGGACATCGGAGTACGTCTTGATGAATCATAATTGAATTGCAGTTTCGAAGTAATTATAGCAAAATAATATTTGAACGAGGAAATATATTTGACTGAATTATTTTCAAGATTATTTTCAACATGTGGATCTATATAAGCAACAATAATTTGTAAAACACTGAAAGGAATTTATATAAATTAATATTTCTCTTGTAATTACTTAACAATATCTTATTTGTATGGTGTTTTTTACTAGTTTAATAAAATTAGGTCTTTTTATGTATTATTTTAATGCTTTTGATTCGCTGTTATTATTTCTTTCGTTTTTCTTGTTTGTTTTTTCCTTTTGTGTCGCTACTGTCAGACGAGGGGCCGAGTTCAATTCCAGCCTGTTTGTTATATTTACTTAATCGCATATACACATTATATTCATTTACGCATTGATAACTGTTACGTTCATTTACGCACTACTCAAATCCATCTACCCAAACCACGTGTTAAATAGTAAAAAAAATGTTCATGTATTATCCACTCTTGAAAAAAAAGTATTCTTAAATTCCAAAATCTGTTTTGTCTTTAAAGTACTTGCAAAATGCTGACACACCCTAAAACTAAATCAGTCGATCAATCAATTAATCAATCAATCAATCCACATCTCCTATACGATTGCTATACTTTTTAATAGTTATACAATATCCCTTAAATAAGTCAAACTAATTGAGTCTAAATCCCCTAAAAAGTGATTTGATGTGGTTGGGAGTCTGTCATTTAATGAGCGTAATATTTCTGTGCAATCAGATATATTTTATCGGTAACTCTTACTTAACAATGTTACATGGTTCCTTATGCTGTAATCCACAAGTAAGACATTTTGGATTAAAATAATATTACACGTAGTTATCTATGGATTTCAAAAACACAGTTTCTCTTATCTGGTGGGTACATATGACTGTTAAGATTTATCACGGTTAGGGACGACATTCAGAAATTGCATTCTTGTAAACAACATTAATTTACACATAACCTGTACAAGCTAGAATGTCTGAACTTCATGTACC
This sequence comes from Acanthosepion pharaonis, assembly GCA_903632075.3. Classification (NCBI taxonomy): domain Eukaryota; kingdom Metazoa; phylum Mollusca; class Cephalopoda; order Sepiida; family Sepiidae; genus Acanthosepion; species Acanthosepion pharaonis. The sequence goes on from CAHIKZ030003961.1 coordinate 49,031, forward strand.
TTCAAGCGGATGATAATCATGGATCCATTTACTTGTGAGTACATTTCTAATCTTCCCCATATATACATAACACTAGTGTTTATTTCACTATGTCAATCAAAGTCGGCCACTGAGATCTTCACCGAAAGTGAATTATACATCTTGTGTAGATGCGTGAAATTCTTCTGTCTGACGTGGATGTTTATATGTCTTCATGTCATTCTTTTCCACCAGGAGTGGACAGTCTACACGCGTCTGTTTTGGCCACGGTGCTACCTGTTTCAGCCAGTCACTAAAACGCGTTAATTACACCTTGATGTGCAAAAGGTCATATCGAAGGTGAACATTCCTTGAGTGCAAACGAGTGACAACAGTCTTACTAGAACTATTTAAGTCTAGTAACATACTGCTCCTTTTTTATCTGTGAATTAACATGTTCTCTTCTGGACAGATATTTCTTTTCGTTTTCTACGATTCGTATTTAGTGTTCCACATTCTTATGAACTGGAAATAATGCGCGAACTGTCTGTCCCGTTATTCAACAGAAAAAGGGAAAATAAATTCATTCATTCCACTAACGGAAGTAGAATGATATAGGTCACACCAGATTTCGTTTCGCCAATACTAATTTCCATACCGCAAACTACCTTACTACACGTTCACCTAATTTAATATTGTTGAGTTATATAGTAGTGTTTATTTATTTGGGTTTAATTAGGATGGGCTTTCATTGAAATTAGATTAAAATCTGTATCGGAATTCACTCACGTCTTTGAATTTCTGATTGTCTCAAAAGTTTGAGGATGTTTCACAGAAAAGTGGATAAAGCCATAAAAAGAGAAACATCAAATGAAAAGAGAGACTCCTTTCTAAAGAATACATTTAACACTGTCATATATATTATCGTGAAATAAACGAACAGATGCAATGTCATATCTTGTCCATGATAACATGTTGCATATGAATGTTAAAAAATCCCACAGCATTTTGTAAAATATTCTTTAAATTTAACGATGTATCCACAATAAAATTCACTGCTGACGCTCTGGAGAAGAAATATCAAAGCTGAAATGAAGTCAGATATAAAATGCTATAAATAGCATAAGTATTTACGTGTGATTTCCGACAATCCACAGCATTTGTTCTAGACGAATAAATACCAATATTCCATATGTCAAATTTTCATCGGTTTCTAACAATGGAAAAATCAAATAATTTACACGGAATATTTTACATTTTTTTTCAGTTAAAAAGTCAATTATTTTTTAGAAGGATGCTTGATTAATGGTTGCATGGAACAAAACTTTACAGATACATTAGTGAAGAGATTAAATTAATAGATTTCCCAAGTAAATCATAACATAAAGCACATGGAAACGTGCATACAATTTGTTTTTCATCAGACATAGACGTGTTGCACAATGGGAGTATATATATATATATATATATATATATATATATATATATATATATATATATATATATATATCATTAAATAATATAGAGAAGTTTCCCATACTTAATATTTCTCGTTTTCACTCTCGCGTGACGTCACGATTTGCGAT
>CAHIKZ030003962.1:0-51103 GCA_903632075.3 Acanthosepion pharaonis
TAATTAGATTATGATTCACTTACAAATTCTTTTTTTTCATATATATTACTTGTAATATTTTCAGATAAATTGTTTTACACCATACTTATTCTACGTTTTACTGTGTCAGGAATATTCAAAATTTGATTATAAAGTTTATAATAGTATCCTTATTTTTTTAAAGAAAAACTATTACCAGTAAAAATTAATTAAAAAAAATAAAAACACTTTCATTGACAAAATAATTGTGGTGAAAACTGTTCAACAATAAAGTGATGCAATTTTCCATAGACTTTTTTTTTATAGTAAACCAATATATCATTTCCCAATGTCAGCTTCTAAAAACTATCGTTAATTTTTAGCTACATAACATATTATTATCGCCTATTTCCACCTTTTCCTGGAGTCTATCTTTCATTCTTCAGGTGATTAAAAGATGATGAGCCTAACTTTTCAAGTGTTTATCGGTAGAAAAATTTCCCCAGACCATTCAACATTCAATAATCCATCCATTCTCGGAGCAAACAGTTTATATACCATTTTTTTTTTTTTATATTAAAAAATTATAACATAAGTATGTTATAAAATCACTACAAAAATAGCCATTTTTGTTTCAACACACTCTGTTGTCTTATCAAGTGTTGATGTTGAAAATAAAATAAATGGTTTTAAAAGTTTCAGATTATATTAACGATATATACATATATATATAAACATTAAATAAAATTTTAGAATAACCAATCAAAACCAAGTATATAAAGATTCAAAAATAGCATTTGACAAATATATGTTATAATATTTTATTCAAATCATTTGGTTTTAATTTTAATATTAAATTTTAGTTTCCATTTTTAATTATTGGTTATATACAAATTATAGAAAGAATGTTAGGACGTATTTTAAAGATCTGAATACTTATTATAAAATCGGACCAAGAGGTCACAAGAGCAAGAGGGAAATTTATAAAAACATGGAGCTAAATAATTTTTATTGTTCAAAATAAAGTCCAATGGGTCCAAAAAAAGATTTTGATTTAAAGAAGATATCTTAAATCAGACAACGTTAGCTAAACCTGAAACTCCAATTGAGAACTAAAAATGGATTTTTTTGGACAATTTTGAAGCATATTTTTTTTTGAATTTTTATTATAACATACCAAATTCGGAAATGAACTTTCTGAACATTTTAATTTTCTAAAATTTTTTTTAATTAATTTCTAAAAATAAAATATTTCTGTTTTTATCGGACTAGCACAAAATTTTTAAGATAATATATATATTGGCCTTGCAGATATGATATAAGGAACCCGTTTTATGATTTAGAAAGTTAAGGGAATCCATTTAAAAAGGCAATTGAAATTTTTTAAGATATTTGACATTATCGTTAAATCATGACGGAGAAAGAAAGATACCCAAATTTAGGAAAGGATGGATTTCACACGCGACTGTTTAGATGAAATTTTCCTCATTATTTCCAGTATTTAGATTGATAATTTAAAATCTTTTGACAGTGAAAAGGTGATTAACAACCAGCACTATTGTTTAAAACAGTTAACTAGTATAACGTTTATATATTTCTTAAATATTTTGAAAGGAATGCAAAAGCACATATACCGGAAGTTATAATGAAAGCATATAAAAAAAAAAGATCAGAGAAGAAAACGGCACGTAAAATGTTTCTCAATTCACAGGTTAAAAATTTTATCAGGGGAAAAATTACATTGCATATTCAAGCTGGATCTTAAAGAAATCATTGAGACAAAACATCTAAAGAGATCCAGAGAATATTCGAAATAACAAATAGTAATTGAGATTATATTTAAAAAAAAAATTAAAAGTTTCATATTTTAAAAATAAAAAACAAATTTCAAGCGGTAATAAAATATTTACTCAATTATTTAAGGGGAATCTCAGGTTGAACTAGGATTGTGGGGACAGCAGTCCCAAACTGAAATATATTGAATCTAAAGCGGGGGACATTTTATTTTGGATAGGATTTTTTATCTTTTCCTTTGACACTTATAATAGTAAGAGTTCGTCAGGACATTAATTTGCCCTTAAAATAATCACTCATTTAAAAAAAATGAAAGCCGTCTGTCAAACTAAATTAAAGGATGAGTTGAGGTAAAATTTACAAGATCATAAACAGGAATTGAAAATATGACATTTTCAAACAATAACCATGACAATTATCTAAAATAACAATCTTTCTTTATAACATTCTTTAAACAAGTCGTCGGAATCAATTCTCTCCCCCTCTTTAATTCTATTGAAATTTTGTAAAAAAAATACATGAGAATATCTTTTTAATCTGATGAAAATTACGTTTTTGAGAATTTGTTTTTGTATTTCTTTTAAGGCATCATTGGCTTAAGAAAAAAATTTGAAATTTTAATTAGTTAATACGAAATTTTTCCAACTGTTCCCTAATATGAACATAAATGGGATTTAAAAAAATGTTTTAAAAAACAAAATTTAAAAAAAAAAATGAAATTAATGGTGAAATTTTTATTTTTTTTCCATAGGTCAGAAGATATTTCTTAAATTATAAGAATTTTTTGCCTTCCTTGAATTTCTACCCATATAATTTTTGTTTTTAAATTTGAACCAATGGTTATTCTCCAGAAATATTCGAAAAAAATAAGAATTGAAATGAACTTTCTGTAAATATTTGATTAAAAATAAAATCTCTAGGAATAACAATTTTTAAAAAAATTTTTTAAAAATAAACCTACCAGAAATCTATTTTATATATATAAGAACATTTTAGTAAAATTTAAAAAAGCAAAACTAAATATTTTGTCTTTGATGAATTTTATTTTTTCATTTTTTCAATCAGATATTTGTAATTTATTATGAATAATCATGGAATAATAAACCACAACCTAAAATAACAAAAAAAAAAATAAAATAAGACTGAATCTGCCATAAATATCTTCCATCAAAGTTTGAATTGTGACAAATTGCATGTCTTTTTTGAAACAAAATACAATTCTATTTACTTTTTGAATTACTGCCTTTGCATTTCTTTAATTTTATAAAAATGAAAAAAATTTCTATATTAACAATTTAAATTAAGTTATGGTTGATGGTTTGAAAATTTTTACTTTATTTACTTTATTTTTTATGCAAATATTAACAAATATCAAATGGGTTTTATATTCATTTCAATGCCAATTTTTAATTTTATTTTCAAAATTATTATAATTATTAATATGATCGTGTCCATTTGTTCTTATGTTTTCATATTTTATTTTTTGATATTTATTTATCCATGAGGAGATAAAACTATCTATCTATAAGTTCTATTATTTTATTTTTTATCGAAAATATTTAGACACATACCTCGACACATAGATATATATGCATATATATTTATATATATAAAGGCATATTGCATATAATATATATATAAATAGAGATTTTAATTTAGAAAAACATATATATGTAAGAATGAGCGAGACATATATATGTCGAATGTAGAAAATATAATTGAAAGATTTGGAAGTTTTTAAATATGTATGAACAAATATGTCTTTTATTAATAATAAGACTAATAATATTTAAAATGAATTAGAATTTTTTATATAAAATGATTCAAGAAAAAAAATAAAACAGAAGAGAAATCAATTCAACCAAATGTTGAGATAAATATATATATAATATATATATATATATATATATATATATGATTTCATATATAAAGAAAATATAAAATAAAATATACAGAAAATTCAATAACCAACAATTACTATATTAAATATATATAATATAAAGTATATATATATAATTATTTTTTTAAAAAAAAAAATTATAACATAAGTATGTTATAAAATCACTACAAAAATAGCCATTTTGTTTCAACACACTCTGTGTCTTATCAAGTGATGATGTTGAAAATAAAATAAATGGTTTTAAAAGTTTCAGATTAATTAACGATCCTACACTAGGGGAAACATTGTTACAAAAGCTAGAATAACCAATCAAAAACCAATATAGAAAGATTCAAAAGCTTGACAACGAAATCATTTTGTTATAATATATTCAGATCTTTAAATACGTATAATTTTAAAAATAATTTATATAACTAATAATTATAAAATTATAAACAATAAATTTTAATATGTAAAATAAAAACTGGCAATTTTAAAATCCAAATTTAATAACTATTAAATATAAAAACTAAAAATTATTGATAAATAAAAAAAAAAAATATATATTTTATTCAATTCATTTCTTCATTGAAATTACGTTATACAAAACAACAATATATATTTATATATTTACAATACATATATATTTTTTTTTTATTTCTTTTTTTTTTAAATTTTTTTATTTTAAAACTAAACATATTAAAACAACAAAATAACAATCAACTACGTTTATATATACATAAGCAAACCAACATATTTAGATATATATATATACAAAGTATAAAAAAAAAAAAAAAAAAAAAAAAAAGAAAATTTTTCTGGATTTTTTTTAACTTATGAAGAACTTCTAAAAAATTTAAGAAAAACAGTTTCTGAAGCTTTATGAAAAATTCACAAAAGGGCTAACATTTTAGTTGGCATCACATTTAAATAGGAATATTATTTATTTTATACAAAAGACATATAAAGATACAATAGACATGTATAGATAGTGAAAATAAAAATTCAAATAATCTTATTAGATCTTCTTTTCTTTTAACTTTGGGATTTTTTTTGATTTGTTTTTTTTTCTAAAATATTGGACAATTGTTTTTTTGATCAAACATTTATTTCAAAATGAAACAATGATAAAAAAATTCTATATTTATTTAAATATATCTTTTCTTGGGAATTAGCCTCTTGCTATAAATTCAATAATTTAAAAAAGTAAATAAAATAAGAAAAAATAGAATATATGTTTGAAAATTTATTAAAACTTTGGAAATTTTGAGTATAAATTTTTATTTTGAATTATTTTTTAAATATGGTTGGTAAAAAATTTGATATGAATTCCAGATTTAAAAAAAAAATCTTTTAAATAAAAATATGAAATATAAAATTGTAACACTGTTATAAATTTAAATATTTAATATAAAATTTAAATTTAAATGATAATAATATAAAAGATTTTTTATATTTTTATTTTTATATTGCATGATGGTCATTGTTTAATATAAGTGTGTATTGCAAGTTTATGCATTTTTTTATACCAATTACATTAAATGTTATAATATTTATTGGAATGTGTTGGTTTAAATATTTGCACTGAGGAATGTGTATTAATTTTTGTATTTAAATATATATTTTTTTTTTTTTAATATATTATATGTTAAATGTATGTGTATGTATTTATATGGGGAGTGTGTGTATATATATATATATATTATAGGGAAGGTTTAAAAGTTATATAAAAAAAAAAAATAAAATTCAAATAAAAATGTGTGTGCTTATATATAAATATGTGTTCATTATATGTGTGTATAATGTATGTATGTAGAACCAATGTATGTTATATGTATAAAATAATGTATATATATATATATATATATATATATATATATATATATATGAATCAATATATATATATATATATATAATTATATATATATATATATATATGTATGTATATTTATATGTATGATATCATGTATTAAATATATGTATGAAATTTTTCAAAACAAAATGTATAAAATCATTCAAAATATAATATATTTATTTCATTTTATATTGGTGATTAAATAAACTGAGTAATGAGTTCGTTCCTCACTGATTGTTTCCATAAAATTTATTTGCTTAGATATTTTTCATATATATTTATATATATATGTATGTTATAAATAAATGTATGACAGTTATATATATATATATATATATATCTGTGTGTGCATATATATATAAAAATATGTATTATTTTATTGTGTATGTGTATTTATATTTAAGTATATTTCTGTTTGTTTATGAATGTGTTTATATATTTGTATGTTAGACTATATGTATAAAATGTGTGTTGGTATTTCAAATGTATATTTATGTATCTAAAAATTTAGTACGTTTATATATGTATTTGGTTGAGTGTTGTTGTATTTTTATGTATGCATGTATATATGGGTAGTTGTTATTCTAGATAGATATATTTTATATATATATGTTTATTTGTAGATATGTATGTATGTGTATATATATTTATGTATGTTTATATATGTATATATATATATGTGTGTTGGCACCTATTATGTATGAGTTTGTTTGTGTGTATGTAGGTATTTAAACTTTGGTATATATTATTTAATTTTTATATATCTTTATATAATATGTGCATAAAAATCTATGTGTATATATATGTATTTGTATTTATATATTTATATATATGTGTGTGCAAATGTACTTGTTATCATAGATATATATATATGCGTATATGTTTATGTTTATATATTTATTTGTATGTATTTCTGTATGTATATGTATAAATATGAGTGTATTTTTATGTGTGTTAATTTGTTTTTTGCTGCCGTGTATATATATATATATATATATATATATATATATTGGATTTTTTTTTATCCTGTTTTTTTTAAAAATAATATATAATGAAACTATTATCAATTTATATGATTAATAATATATATTTTTATTGATATTTATGGTTTTAGAATTTTCGTTTTAATATATTAAATAATATTATTTTTTAAAATTTTTTTATCTTTTATATTTGCAAATTAAGTTATAATTCAATAAGTGGTTAGCATTTATTTAAGTCTGAAATATTTATTGGTTGTGATTTCTCAATTGTCTATGTCATTGTCTGTGGATGTATGTATGTGTATATATCGGTGTCTATGTGTATGTAGAGTGTATTCACATTTAACTGTATGTGTGTATAAGTGTTAGTTTCCACGTCTATTTTTTTTTTCATAAAGGGCTGTAGAGATGTTCATGTATATATATCCCCCCTTTTTTTTTTTTTTTTTTTTTTTTTTTTTTTTTTTTTGTGTGTGTGTGTGTGTGTATGTGTGTGTATGTGTATCTAATTATGTCTGGGTGCTTATGTATTATAATCTGATTGTTTTTTTGTTGTTTGACATGTGAGTTTAAGACCATATTCAAAAACTTTAAAAAAAAAAACGGAAAAGAAAGGAAAAAAAGAAAAAATATATATACATGTATTGTCAAATGACCGGATGTATTATTAGTAAATTTGTCTTGTCGAACGTAATTTCAATGAAGAAAATAAATTGAATAAACATATATATTTTTTCTTTTCTCAATAATTTTGTAGTTTTTTAAACTTAATAGTGATTAAATTTGGATTTTTAAAATTGCCAGTTTTTAATTTTAATATTAAATTTTATCATATAATTTTATAATTATTAGTTAGTATAAATTATTTTTAATATTACACGTATTTAAAGATCTGAATAGCTATTATAACATGATTTCGTTGTCAAGCTTTTGAATCTTTCTATACTTGGTTTTTGATTGGTTATTCTAGCTTTTTTGTAACAATGTTTCCCCTAGTGTAGGATCGTTAATTAATCTGAAACTTTTAAAACCATTTATTTTATTTTCAACATCATCACTTGATAAGACACAGAGTGTGTTGAAACAAAATGGCTATTTTTGTAGTGATTTTATAACATACTTATGTTATATTTTTTTTTATAAAAATAATTATATCTATATATATATTTGTATTGAGCACTCTTTTAAGAATAGTAATTGTTGGTTATTGAATTCAAAAATATATACCAATTATATATTTATATATATATATATATATATATATATATATATATATATATATATATACATATATATATATATATATTTTTCAAATAGAGAGTTATAAACATCAATTTTGATTTTTTTTTTCATTTTTTTTTTGAACCATTTATACATCTTCTAATATAGAATAAATTTGAAACATTAAATTTATTATTAATATATGCATAAATATATTGTCAAATAAATAAAAGAAAAACTTAAATCATTTATATTTTCATGCTAATCAAATAAATGAAAGCATATTAACTAAATATATATATATAAAATTTTGATGGCCATATTGTCTCTGCAATATATAATATACATATATATATTATATGATTATATATATATATATATATATAAATATATATAATATATATATATTATATATTTATATATATTCTAATAAAAAATATATTTGAAAATTTGAAATTATTATATATTTTAAATTTCAAAAAATGAAATAGTTTTTTTTAAAATTAAAAATTTTTTTGAAAAATGAGATTCAGTTTTTTTAAAAGATTGCAAAAAATTACACGATTAAATTACTCAAAAAACAAATAATATTTTTAGGTTTTTAAAGGATTTTTCATTTTTATATAGATAATTATTATAAAACAAAAATCGGTTTAATTTTTTATACCTCATCCAATGTTTATTTATTCCATCAACCTTACGTTTAAATTGAACAAAAGTTTCAATTTTTTTTTTCAATCAAAAATCAAACATTAATTAATTTCCGTAATTTGAAAAGTTTCTTAGAAAAAAATTTAAAAATGATTGTAAGTCACTTAAAGTGAAATAAATTAAATGTATTTTTCCCAATAAATTAAATATTTATTTTATATTGATATTTTTTTTTTTTTTTTTATTAAATGTAAATGGTTATTTGAAGATAAACATTAATCATTTCAAATTATCTGATTAACAAATGAAAAAATAAACATCCGCCAGAAAAAATATTATTTGAAATCCTTTTTTAAAATTTACCCTTTTAACTTTCGTTTAAAAATAGATAAAATTACTAAAATGGAATTTTTTTTTTAAATTAGAACATTTTTTATCTACTGAATTTTTCTTATCTGAAATCATATATTAAGAAAGAAAATTTAAAAAAAAGAAAGTGAAATATTTGGGATCTTTTGAAAAATAAAATGCGTTTTTAACAAACAAAAAAACAATATAAAATCAATAATTCATTTTCAAAAATGAAAATTCGTTAGAATATTTCCAGAAAACACCTATTTAAAAAATGTTTGCTTCATTCTAAAATTTTATTAAACAACTTTTTTATTTTTTTTTCCTTTTCATTGATATAATTAAAAATATTTTTTATTCAAATATTAAGGGCAAATACAATTTTCATTTCAAATGAAAATTATAGAATCCAAAATTTTTATTGGAAATGTAAATTTAACAAAACATTTAATTCAACAAACGATAAAATTTCATTTGAAGATATAAAATGTCAAAATATTTTTTTATAGAAATAAATAATATAATGATAATTTATTTTACAAATGATTCCGACGACAGTTTAAAATATTAATAACAAAGTATCATGTAAAAAATTATAAAAGAACAAAGCTAAAAACTAAAACATATTTTTGTGTTTAAAATGTTAATGATAAATTTTGGCAAAGAATCAATATAAAAAGAATCGTCATTTTTTTTGATTTAATTGTGATTGTTTTATCCAAGTTTTTTCAACAGAAATTTTACTATTAAGTGTCTTAAAGAAAAAAAGAATAAAAAAAGAATAAGAAAATAAAAAACGTTTCATTTACTTCAATTTGAATCTCATTCAGTATACGTAAAATATTATATATGTTTAAAAATGTCATCATTTGATTAATTCATCTTAAGATAATAACACTATTTTGTGTAATGTTTTAATTTCTATTCTTCCTAACATCTAAAAACCGTTTAAAAATTAATTATATATTTTATGTCCTCCAAACTTGATAATAATTATATATTATTATAGAATAATTCTATGATTATGATTCTGTAGCGTCATTTCACAAAGAGATTCACAAATTTCCAATCTTTTTAATAAAAATATTTAAACATGAAAACATTCATAGGCTCCATTTTAACCAGTGATTTGAGAAACAGTTACATAAATTTAGTTTTTAAATATGTCTGAAGGTGAGAATGGATGAATAACTTCCATATAAAAAGTGAAAATTTGCCGTGAATATTTAAGATATTACCAATTTTGTGTTATTTTTTAGGTTACTGTTTTTTTTTGTTTCAATTTCAACATTAAATGAAATGATTTTTGAAGAATCTATTGAAAATATTAAACATCAATCTAAATACCTAATTCAATGCAATTTTACACTAAAAGTGAATAATATATAAGAACATCCTTGTCCAAAATCGACTGTTTTTATTTTCTGTCTTCCGTGTTTGATATTAAATTACATAAAAGTTAGAACCTTAAAAAAATATACAAAGTTTTCTAAGGTTAAAATGAATTTGCTTATTCCACCAATAAATAGTGTTTATTTCGGAAAATAATACATATATATAACTAAGCTGCAAAATAAACCAATTCTATCTTAAAAATAGACGTGTAACTTATCACTGATAATGGCACAGAAATCGGGAACAATAGCAATTTTGATAAAGCAATATTCTAGATAATGCAATGAAAAAATTTTCTTCAAATATATAATATAAATATATATATATTAATCAAAATAAATAACGATGTTTACCATATTTATCGGATTTGGTATATTTTTGATTTTCGCTGAAAAGCATTCAATAAAAATTTCTCTTCTTTAAAGTTTCAGGTTTAGCTAATGTTGTCTAGGGAAATAATACCGTCTTCTTCGCCACCCATTGAACTCTCTGCAAGAACATAAAACTATCATAATGGATTACATATATTTGTCTTTTATTTCAGATATACTTTGCAGGAAAGAAAAATACAATCTATTAAATTATATGAAGTATCAATAAATGCCATAAAAATATAATGTATCGCGAAAAAATCAATTAAATGAAAATCATATTAATTTTTAGTGTTCGAAAATATAAATTTAATTAAATATATACATGAAATATTCAAGTAAAATCAATAATAAATGTAATTTGGCATATATATTTGCTTTCCTGGAGGGTAAATATTTTAATATGAAACGTTTTAAAATGTAATAAATTATATTTACACGGGGACTACCGGTTTATAAAATGCAATTTTCATCAGGAAAATGACATCGTATAGTTTATCGATTGATTTTAACATGAAGAACAAGAAAGAGAATGCTTAATTAAATTATATATAATATATACACACACACACACATATATATATATATATATATATATATATATATATATATATATATATATCCACTTCTTCCTTTCTTATAAACACGTGCATGTGAGGGGTTTGCCGAAAATCAACAAATAATGAAAAAATATATATTCAATAGTCGAACCATGAAGTTTTCAGTATTTTAATCACATACACACACATACACGTACGTCACATGCATATAATACACACTTATAATGGTTGAGATTTTTAATTCACGTCTAAATTACGCTAAGATATACATCTGATTTTAAAGTAAAGTTCAAAATTACACAAAAATGTTTTTCAAATACTAAAGAGTAAATTTATTAAAAAAATCGCCATTAGCTTCATGACATCTTCGAAATCTCCCACAACTCTTCTGAGCATGACATTTCCAAATTTCTGGCGGAGTGATTTGTGTCATGGTGCTCTTTTTCTCACAAATGGTAAAAAACAAATCAATACTAATTTTTGCTATCAAATCATAAACAAACAACGATCACGCACAAAATTAAATATATAAAATAGCGTCAGTTTATCCTTTTGCATGACTGTATGCACATATACATTTAATCAAGCATGTTTGGGTGAATAATCTGGACATATTATGTCTATTTTTATCTTATTCCTCTCGAATTCTCAGGTCAACTTTTTAATGTTAATATTAAATTCTTTAAGTAGAGCGCCATAGTTTTTTCATTTCTTTTTTTCCTCCGAGTAAATTCAATCTCACCCGAACTGACAGACCAACAAAAGGAATTGCTCAACCTTCGATCTAATGGTCATCTTTACAGACATTGCAATATACCGTATGAAAAACTGAAATTGAAATTTATATCAAAGCTTTAAAAAAAAATATTAAGAATAACAACTAATAAAAAACAAATGCAGAAATTCGTGATCTGTTCAAAGACAAAGAAATACTAGACAGATATAACAAAAGAAAACTGTCTTCCATGATACTAATGAACCAATTAGAAATCGCTTAAAAAGGAACTATATAACCATACTGATATAATTGTTAAAAAAGCAGATAAATCTAATATCTTTGTTGTATTAAATAAATCTGATTATAATTCAAAATTACAACCATTACTTGACGATCTCACCATATTTAGAAAAGTCAAAAAATCTTCGTAACCAACAAATTAAAAATCAATAAACTGATCAAAACCAACAATACATAAGAGCTTAAAAATTCCCAAGATAATTGGCGATTACAAATGTTCCATACATGTATAGAAATATAAAAATATAAATACATATAAATATATACATAAACCTAACTCCCCTTTCAATCCTATCATATCCCAAATCCTCACTGCCACTTACCAATTAAGCAAATCATTACACCATACATAACTAGTAAATATGTCCGTCGCTATTTGCAGCTTCTATCCAACTTAGACATTACATTAATGTTCTTATAACATCGACGAAATGTCCACATCAGACATTACATCGAATCAATAATGCTTCGACAGCCGGGGGATAACATTAACCATGCTGTTCTCGTAATTCCATATCAATCAATCATATAGAATTGATATCACAGACAAGATGCAAAACCTTGGAAATGGATTTCTCCGTTTCACCGACTTCAAAAACATGCACAAATCTTGTCATAAATTTGACCATTTCATTATAAATTATTCAAACTCATGTTTACGGTTTATAGTAAATAATACAACACAGGTCTATTTTTATTTGGTTGAGAGTTACGGCTTTGTTTGAATGTGCTGCGTGAATCCAATGGGGATTCTATTAAGTTAGGATTGTCTTTTTATAGCCTAAAGTGAGTGGAATAACAAGAGAAAAAATTGCCGGAACAACATTTATATGCCCTAAACTCGGAATAGTGTTTCCTATTTCATATCATCTAACTACTTGTAATATTATTGTCACCTCGTTCCATGCGACTTTAATCACTGGCCTAGAAATGCAGATGCAAACGATATCTGCTAAGTCTAGATAATATACTACCCATTCACTACACTAAAGAAAGGTTATTTCCATTATATGTGAAACTTACGGACAAATCAACGTTTTTTTTTTTTTTTTTTTTCACACCATGCAAAGCAATAAAACCATTAAGATACAAAAAGGTTACTGAAGTTGAAAGAAATCAAAAGAACAGTAAAAAAAAAAAAACTGGATTCAAGGAGATGATGATATTTCATTTAAATTTTTGGAAAAAAACAGGAAACCGGAAGTGAATTCCATAAGCAAAATTTCAACAGAAGAAATTATAGAACTTATAAATAGTAATTTATAACGGATAATTTCAACAGTAAAATTATGAAACATAACTGACAATTACCGTGAAAATCATTGTCCTTTGATCACACATTATTATTCATTTCTAATAGATTTAAATTTACAATTACGATCTAAAAAATGTCATTAAAACCTAAATCAAATGTTATCGTCATTAGAAATCTATTAATAAGAAATTTCATTTGTTGACATGATCAGTCCATGTCATTCTCGACATACTTCTGTAGCAACACATGGTACTTAATGAGGAAAGAGAGCTTAGTAAATTTGACACTCACATGATATATTGAAGGCAAGAGGAAACGAGAAAAGCAACGCATAACCTATCTAACTCCCTTGTGTAAATTACTGACTAAACAGCGACGAGAAGAGATAACAAAAATCAAATATTAAGAGCTAAATACGAGAGGTTAATGTGGACACCATGATTTCACACGTCCTGTACATAGAAGAAGAATTTGCGAAATTCCTATGATAAAATCGATTGCTTTTTACTTGCACATGTGATCCAAAGAAGTCGCGAAGATGTGCTCAATAATGAAAGAATAAAACTGAATAGACGAGAATGTGGATTGAGAGGAAAGTGTGAAAATGTTTAGAGGACAATGTATTGACTGTATCAGGAAGGGAAAAAGTTCGTCTAGAATTAAAATAAAAGAAAAGGATGCTGTGGATGATTCACATGTGAGATATAGAGAAAGAAAATCAGATAGAACGAGAGAAATGTGCCTATAGTTTTTATACACGTTTATAATCTTAAAACAAGTATGCAATAATTTTTTCTATGTTTCTCTGTCTATATTAGTTTTGTACTTCCCCCGATTACATGTATCTTTCCACGTGTATGAAATCATGAAAGTGAGGATAAATAAAACACTCATTCAGATACAAATATACACAAGTAACGATATATAACAAGGAGATGACTTTGGGAACTCAATATGGCTATTGAGTAAACACATAATTTTATGGTTTATCAACCATTTGGGATTATTTAAAACAGAAACATATTTTTGGATTGTAGGATTTTTTTTTTTTTTTTTGCGAGTTAATATTAAATTAACATTTTTTTTTTAGAATAACAATAAACTAAGATAAAAAAGTCTCAATTTAACTCATAGGTAGGGTAGATTCTTACTTTCTGAATCGATTTACGCGTATGTCAGTGTGACGAATCCCAGTGAACTTCGAACTGCTGGCCAATTTTTCAGTTCGAGACTCCATCTAGCATAGGTGTAGTAGCAATGGGTGTACGTTTGACAAGACAGCTAGATTAAACCAAACCATCTTTATTCAGGTTTTGATTTATCTATTTTTTTTTTTTTTTGCTTTATTTTACCAATTGTTCATACAATGGAAAGCCAAGGAGATAAAATATATAGATGGTTACTATTGGAGGCTTTTTGCCTGTAAATTTTGGAGGTAATAGATATCTCCCAAGAATAGTCTTGATGAGGTTACAATTGTTGTGTTTAGGAAGTATCCTATCGGTAGCCTAATTACCACGCGGCAACGGTTATTGGGGAAAAAAGCTATTCGAAAAAAATTTCCTTCTTAGTAATGATTAACAATGGAATAGGATGAATCTATCCGGTGTATATGGCATAACGTTGTTAACCGTGTAGTTCATGGCAGCTGGAAGGCAAGGAATATAGTTTGTCAGAAAATTTACAAAGGAAATAGTGGCAGAAGTAGTGAGAGAATTAAAATGTTTTGTTTGTAGGATTTCTATTTTTAGATTGCTTACTCTATTAAAACTATTCAGCCTGTCTTTTATTTACGGCGTATTGTTATTTGCATTCAGTGTTTTCTATTATATATCCTGGCTACTGCCCAAGACGACGCTGATATTTAATACATACCTACATTAAGACGGATGTCTGCAATATGAATATATTAGAGAGTGATAACATAGATGCAACAAAAACATTCCACTTTCTGCCTTCATAATCGATACATTGCCCGCATATATAATAATATAGAATAACATACAAATAACAACATACACATACAGTAACATACAAATACAATATATATTTACATACAATTATATACAGTTATTATAATGAACATGATATAGTTATAGCTGTAACATAGCCTTTAGTCAGAACTAATAGTTCGTTGATATAATTCAAGACTGCTGTAATAAATATCTGTTTAAGTAGAACGGTAAATTCCTGATGTTTGTATATAAATAATATAAGTGTATTAAACGTAAGAATACAGACTTGAAGTGAAGATTAGTAGTCAAGAATGCGGGTTAGTAGAAACATATATGTAAAAGTCTCTGTAAGTAAAGCTATAATCACCTCTCTCTCTGGACTCTTGTATAACTCTCTGAAAACACACTGTGTCTGTCTCCATATTTCTCAACCTGTCTAAACGTATCTCAACAGAAGGTATTCTCTCTGTCAGTATAAGTACATTTTGGACGAGTTCATCTCATATGAAAAGTATCACTAAGCCATTATTATCTAAAAAAATATTTAGACTATAAAAATCTTTAAATAACCTGCAAAAAACAAAACAGTCAATCTAAATAGACAGCAAGAATTAATTAAACAATTTATTTAATCCACCCAGCAGGTTCTGTCTGTTTCGTTTCTACTCTTTAATTTCTGAAAAAAAAAATGATGTATGTCTTAATCAAAATAGTGAGTAATCTGTCCAGATATCATGTAAATAACCTCATGTATAGAACGGTTTCAAAGAGCTTGACTGCACTGAAAAAATAATGTATCAATTGTTTATACATATTAATATTTTGTACATACTTTCACATGATACTCGATGTAGTGAAATTTTATTTTAGACGCTCTGTTTCTTTTGCATAATAATAGTTTTATGTGTTTTCCTTACAGTGAGTGATATATTGCTTTTTTTTTTTTTGGTAGTATCGAACTGATATTTTTAATGTTAATCTTTTTAATTTACTTATTTGTAATGTAATCCATTTATGTACACAAACTGCACCAAATTTCAATTAGTGACAAGTTACCTTACAGAGACAGAGTTCTACATGTGAGGAAAATGTAAGACTTTAATGATTTGGAATTATTAAGAAAAGCTGAACAGTTTGTTCATAGTTTTTGATATGCAGGAATATTTCGTTGAAAAATTGACAAAAATGCCGAAAACATTTTAATGTTCAAGATGTGGTTGAATTGAAAAATGTATTAGTGTATTGAGAGTGAAAGAGATATGAGATTTATAGAGAGGTGGATAGAGATAGAGTTGATAAGCATAAAGAGATTTAATGATACAAGGCTGATATTATATATATATATATATATATATATATATATATATATATATATATATATATATATATATATATATATATGTATGTATACATATATAAGAGAGAGAGGGATAGATAAGAGAAACATCCGGAAAAATAGATAGATTGGGAAACAGATGAGATGAAGAGTGGGGAGATATATAGAGAGATATACAGGAGAAAACAGATATATGTATAGACAAATGAGAGATAAAGAAAGAGGAGAGATAGAAAGTACAGATAGAGGAGAGAGGGGATATAGAGAAAGTGGTCATAGATTGATAATGAGGAGCTAGATAGAAACAGTAAACCAATTCGGACTGAAATCCGTCGCATAATCCCTGGAATTTATCAAATGTTCAGTGAATCGCTTTGAACCGGGCATGTCTTAACCAACTGGCTCTTACGGGCATAATAATTAAGAACTCGCAATGGGGACGCTGCCTGATCCTATAATCTAAACGTTGGGAAGTCTTTCCTATGTAGTCACTGTAAGCAACCACATTAAAAAGTAGAAATCACGGAAGAAACATAATGGGTCTAAAGAGGATCATTACACATAAAGAAAAAGCAGAACAGTCACAAAATGAATCCTTAGTTGAGCAGAAAAATAGCAGAGATGGACAGCATAAATTGGTTTTAGCCACAATTTCGCCCAACGAACTAAAAAAAAGTTGCAAATAAATAGGGACATTTTTGAACAAAAATATTTTTTCCTTTTGAAAATTAATATTTCAACAGTATCTAGAATATCCATTTTTTAATAGAGTGCAGCGGATAAAATTTAATATTCTTCATCAAATATTGTTCAACGCAAATCATCAAGGGAATGAGTTAAGGTCTTGATGAGATTGATTTTACGCTTTCTGGGACAAAATGAGTCCCAACGCGTATACAAACCAGAAAGCGTTAGTTTGCGAAACAAAAGTAAGAAATTGAGAAGGAGTCCGATGCACAAGGACATCAAGAAAAGAGAGACAAGAAATTAGACTCCTTGTCGGTGGTAAATTTCAAAGATGGATGAAGTTGGTTCATAACTGAGAAAGGAATCAGCTTCTACTTTACTATTAAAAAGACAAAATGTATCGTCCACATACCGACGGTACATTTAGTGCAAAAGGGTCATAAGTGTGGAACGACTCACCTAAAAAAAAGGGGGACCCAAAGGAGAGCCCATGGCAACCCCATCGTTCTGTCTGTACATAAAATTGTTAAAGCTAAATTCCGCAGACATAGTAAAACGAATGGCATAAGCTCAACAAAACCCATTTTCTGGGATATCCGGAGGTGACAAACTGACTTTTGATATAACATATAAACAACAAATATCAATAATTTCCATTACTGGAACACAAGTAAACAGAGACTATACGATCAAGGAAAACATAAATTTATTTTTTTTTGTTATCACAAATAACCTGACCAAATGAAAAAGAATCTTTTAATAGTATACAAGCTAAAATGTTCAACAATACCTACAACAATTTATTTAAAATATATATATATATATATATATATATATATATATATATATATATATATATATATATATTCTTTTAATATGTTTTTTACCGGATCAGATTATTTCGTTTAATTTTCTCATGACATAGTCAAATTTTTCTGTCATTTCAGACTGACATATTAAACACATTAAAATGAATTTATAAAAAGTCATTTTATCTTTTTCCTAAATGTATTTTATTTACAAAAATATCAGAAACTTAAAATCTACCATTATTTTTACGACAGGTCCACTAGTCTTTTTTGCAAAAATTCGAACTTTGGCTTTAATTTTAATGACAATAGTAGGCCGTATTTAATAAAGAATCATTTTCAAATTGAATGTATCTGAACAAAAAGCCATTCAAAATATTTTTAAATGTATTTTTATTGTAAGAATCTTTTTGTTGTTATAATACGCTTGAACTATTTATTAACTTTATCCGAATGTGTAATAAAACTAAAAAACTGGAAAAAATACAATAAAACATTGAAATGGAATATCCTGAAGGAATCAATGAATCTCTCTTCTCTCTCTCTCTTCTCTCTCTCTCTCTCTCTCTCTATTTGTTAAATTAACTTTTTTCTAAAAAATATTTATCAATTTGCTACTATGATTTCACTGTAAAGATTAAAATTAAGCAAGAATATTAAAGTATCAGAACTGACGTTTAAAAAATTCTAAGGGCATCGGATTTGTGAAGTACATAAACATCTAAAAACATAATTGGTTTTTCGTTCTTTTTGAATTGTTAATTAAGGACATAATTCATTTCATAAGCGATATTAATATTTAATGAATGAATAAAATGATGTTCTGCTAAAATAAAGTAGTAAAAATCAATAAAAAACTATTTGTCACTGTCACCAGAATGCGTGATGAAAGAAAGATTTTGTTGATAACGAATTATTTTTTTATATTTTAATCATTTTTATCCCAACGTCTTTCTTCTTGAGCTCTCATTCTTTTTCACCCAGCTGGAAAAAAAAAAAAAAAAAACCTTAGTCAGAAGAAAGGACAATAAAGGGAAAAGGGGTTAAAAGGGAGAGGAGAGTTTTATACCCTCTTCCATTGAATTTAGAATTAGCGCTAACTCTTCCATTGAATTTAGAATTACATTATTTATTATAATAAGGAGGTTTTCAATAAACATAGTGATTTTTATAATTCTGCACTAAAAAATAGTGGATACAAAAATACCACTATCCAATATAAAAACCCTGTTAATTGCAACCATAATAAGAAAAGAAGATCTAGAAAGATTATTTGGTTCACTCCCCATATCTATCGGTGTCTATGTGTATCTATCGGTGTCTATGTGTATGTAAAGTGTATTCACATTTAACTGTGTGTGCGTGTATAAGTGTTAGTTTCCACATCTCCTTTTTTTATAAAAAGAGCTGTAGAGATGTTCACGTATTCCCTGTTTCTTCTTTTTTTTTTTTTTTTTTTTTTTTTTTAGTGTGTGTGTATATATGTATCTAATTATGTCTGGGTGTTTATGTATTATAATCTGATTGTGTTTTTGTGGTTTTACGCGTGAGTTTAAAACACAAAACGGAAAAAAAAGGGAAAAAAAAAAAATATATACATGTATTGTCAAATGACCGGATGTATTGTAGCGTTTGTCTAACGTAATTTAAATGAAGAAATGAATTGAATAAAATATATATATTTTTTCTTTTCTCAATAATTTTGTAGTTTTTAAACTTAATAGTGATTAAATTTGGATTTTAAAATTGCCAGTTTTTAATTTTAATATTAAATTTTATCATATAATTTTATAATTATTAGTTAGTATAAATTTTTTTAATATTACACGTATTTAAAGATCTGAATAGCTAAATAGCATGATTTCGTTGTCAAGCTTTTGAATCTTTCTATACTTTTGTTTTTGATTGGTTATTCTAGCTTTTGTAACAATGTTTCCCCCAAGTGTAGGATCGTTAATTAATCTGAAACTTTTAAAACCATTTATTTTCTTTTCAACATCATCACTTGATAAGACACAGAGTGTGTTGAAACAAAATGGCTATTTTTGTAGTGATTTTATAACATACTTATGTTATAATTTTTTTTTATAAAAATAATTATATATATCTACTTTATATTGAGCACTCTTTTAAGAATAGTAATTGTTGGTTATTGAATTCATTCCGTATATACCAATTATATATTTTATATATATATATATATATATATATATATATATATATATATATATATATATATATATATTAACATTCTTAAACCAGTCTGAAAATTCAGATTTTATCATTTTCTCTTCATGAATCCATTTGTCCAAAATTCCTTCTAATATAGAATAAATATTATTAGTCTTATTATTAATATAAGCATATGTATTGTTTTTATCACTTGAATTTCCGTCATCATTTATATTTTCATGCGCTCTATTTGATATATTGATTAACTCAGAATTATAGTTACACCTTAAAAAATCTCTCTCTCTCTATATATATATACATTTTATATATATATAAATATATATATATATATATATATATTTATATATGTATGTGTGTGTGTGGATTTTGTATATATTTTATTATATACAATATAGGAAACTTATAGATTTATAGTTTATAAATGTACATTGGATATCAATTTAAATTGAATTAAATTAAAACAGTGCAGAACAACAAAATTGGAAATTACTATTTAATATTTTTTAGGTGTAATGTAATGAACGTGATTTTTATTTGCTTAGGCAGTCATTATATTGAAGAAGGGTCGGTAAGAAGTGACAGCAGCTCATCCAATGTTTCTTCATTCCATCAACCTTAACTTCATTTTCCTCTTTGTTAACGAGAAAATTTTTTTTTCATCCCAATCAAATCAAGGAAATTAAAGCCGTAATTTGAATTTTTCTTAGAACAGATTTTATAGCAAAATGATAGTAATAAATCATTTTCTATAAAATCTCCCCTTAAAACTTTGAGGGAAGATATTTATTAGATTCACCTATTTTTTTTTTTTTTTTTTTTTTAGGTTTTGGTTTATTGTTCTGGCGATTTTACAATAAATTACAAACTGATCTGATTGTACAAATGAAAAAATAAACAAAGTGAAAGACAATTTCTATTCTCCTTTTGCTTTTTTTAAAATACTTCCTTTTTATTCTTTTAGTGCAAATAGATAAAATTATCTCCCTATATAAAAAACATTTTGATTAGAAACGTTCTTATATCTACTCAGAGATTCTTATCTGAAATCATATATTGCATAGAATGATCTATCTGTTAAGTGTTCTTCGGGATCTTTCTGGTTGATATTGGTGCGTATTTTAACAAACAAAAAAGCAATATATGGGTAGAATAATTCGTCTTAAAATTCAAGGGTGCGAGGGCCTCTTCAACACCTATGGCGAAAGATGTTTGCTTCACCCTCTATATTTCCTAGTAATACTACTTTTTTATTGTTGTTTTCCGACTTCATTCATTTTAGAACACATTTATGTTCATATTAGGGAACACAATATCATTTCTCGTATTAACTGCTGTGAATATAAAATTTTTATAAGAAATGTAAGAACGGTTTTTCATTTGATTCAACAAACGTAATATGAAATCAGATTCGCTAGATATAAAAGTCAGGAAGATTTTTTTGAGAAATATATAAATATAGAATAAAAATTCATTTGGAAATGATTCCGACGACAGTTTAAAGAATTTTATAACAAAGAAATATTGTGTATTTTTAGAATTGAACGAAAATAAAGTACGAAAAATAAAACATATAAATTTAAAATGTTTATGATAAATTATTTTATAATGCTTATTTAGTACAAGACGGTCGTCATTTTTTTACAATTAATGAGTGATTATTTTATGCAAGGTTAGTGCAACACGAATTTTACTATTATAAGTGTCTTAAAGGAAAAAGAATAAAAAAAGAATAAGAAAATAAAAAAACGTTTCATTTACTTCAACTTGAATCTTTCTTCAGTCTACGTAATTCTGTCCCCACAAAAGAAAATGTCATCATTTGATTAATTCATCTTAAGATAATAACACTATATTTGTGTAATGTCATTTCTAAATTTTCTGAATCATGTTTACATCTGATAACCGTTTAAATTGTTAATAAAACTGTGAACATCCTCATAGATGAATTGACTTTTGTTACAGAACAATTAATTGAATTATGATTCTTTAGCGTCATTTCACAAGATTCAAAGAAGGAATCCTCTCTAAGAATTACATGACTACATTCGCTATGGAGCCATTTAGAAAACCAGTGATTTGAGAAACATTACATACAATTGAGTTTTAGATATGTCTGAAGATCATAAAATTGAATAACTTCCATATATATTTTGATCTGCCGTGAAAATTATTTAAGAACATTACACGATACTTTTTTTAGGTTACTGTTTTGTTTTGTTAGCAATTTCCAAGCATTGAATGAAACTACAAACTAGATTTTCTAATTCGATATTCCAAACATCAATCTAAATACCTAAAATTTGGGAATTTTAAACTAAATCTGAATAATTGAAAAAACATCCTTGCTAAAATCGACTTCTTTTTATAAAATGTCTTCCGTCATGATATTAACGACATATTGTTTTACCTTAAAAAAAATGTACAAAGTTTTCTTTGGTTAAAATGATTTGCAGTATTCCACCAATAAATAGTGTTTATTTCGGAATTGAAATATACTTTAAAAAAACAAAATGAAACGTCTATTTAAAAATAGATGTAACTTATTCACTGATAATTTCAGAAATTTAATTTTTAGCAATTATGATAAAGCAATATTCTGGATAATGCAATGAAAAAGAAAGCTTCAAACTTCTCGAATGAAAACTCATGCTATTCTCCAAAAGAAATGAACGATGTTTACCATATGCATCGGATTTGGTATGCTTGTGATTTTCGGTGATGAGCATAATCCTAATAAATCAAGTTCTCTTCTTGGAGTTTCAGGTTTAGCTAATAATAAACACTAGGAAACAAATAAAGGTCTTCTAAGTGCCACCCATTGAACTCTCTGCAAGAACATAAAACTATCATAATGGATTACATATATTTGTCTTTTATACAAGATATACTTTCAATAATAAAAATATATAATCGATTAAATTGGATGAAGTATCAATAAATGCCATTAAATTGGATAATAAAAAAAAAAACAGCCAATCAAAAAATGAACTTAAAAAAAAACCATAACCAGTGACCAAATAAAAAAACAGGTTTGAAACAGGAACAATACAGGAAATATTCAAGCAAATCAATAATAAATGTAATTGTGTCATAATATTAGTCCGACTGGATGGGTAAATAATTTTAATAGGAAACTCAATTTTAAAATGAATAAATTATATTTAAGCGGTTTATAAAATCGAGCTTTGCATTGGGAATTTCTCATCAGGAGAAATGACATCGTATAGTTTATCGATTGATTTTAACATGAAGAACAAAATTGAGAATAATTAATTAAATTATATCTGAATATATATACACACACATATATATATATATATATATATATATATATATATATATATAATATATATATATATATTGGGTTTTTCCTTCTTATAAAACATAATGCATGTGAGGTGTTTTGAAAATTTCTACTAACCCTACAAAAAAATTTGTTGTTCCAATAGTCGAACCAGTTTAAAGTTTTCAGTATTTCATCATACATACATATACATACATAATATTTATAACATGCATACATACAAACTTATAATGGTTGCGATGGATAAATTCACGTCTAAATTACGCCAAGATATACATCTGATTTCACAAATAAAGTTCAAAATTACACAAAAATGTTTTCAAATACTAAAGAGTAAATTTATTAAAAAAATCGCCATTAGCTTCATGACATCTTCGAAATCTCCCACAACTCTTCTGAGCATGACATTTCCAAATTTCTGGCGGAGTGATTTGTGTCATGGTGCTCTTTTTCTCACAGATGGTGTCTAACTTACCCTACTAATCAGTGCTATCAAATCATAAACAAACAACGATCACGCACAAAATTAAATATATAAAATAGCGTCAGTTTATCCTTTGCATACTGTATGCACATATACATTTAATCAAGCATGTTTGGGTGAATGATCTGGACATATTATGTCTATTTTTATCTTATTCCTCTCGAATTCTCAGGTCAACTTTTTAATGTTAATATTAAATTCTTTAAGTAGAGCGCCATAGTTTTTTCATTTCTTTTTTTCCTCCGAGTAAATTCAATCTCACCCGAACTGACAGACCAACAAAAGGAATTGCTCAACCTTCGATCTAATGGTCATCTTTACAGACATTGCAATATACCGTATGAAAAACTGAAATTGAAATTTATATCAAAGCTTTAAAAAAAAATATTAAGAATAACAACTAATAAAAAACAAATGCAGAAATTCGTGATCTGTTCAAAGACAAAGAAATACTAGACAGATATAACAAAAGAAAACTGTCTTCCATGATACTAATGAACCAATTAGAAATCGCTTCCAAGGAACTATATAACCATACTGATATAATTGTTAAAAAAGCAGATAAATCTAATATCTTTGTTGTATTAAATAAATCTGATTATAATTCAAAATTACAACCATTACTTGACGATCTCACCATATTTAGAAAAGTCAAAAAATCTTCGTAACCAACAAATTAAAAATCAATAAACTGATCAAAACCAACAATACATAAGAGCTTAAAAATTCCCAAGATAATTGGCGATTACAAATGTTCCATACATGTATAGAAATATAAAAATATAAATACATATAAATATATACATAAACCTAACTCCCCTTTCAATCCTATCATATCCCAAATCCTCACTGCCACTTACCAATTAAGCAAATCATTACACCATACATAACTAGTAAATATGTCCGTCGCTATTTGCAGCTTCTATCCAACTTAGACATTACATTAATGTTCTTATAACATCGACGAAATGTCCACATCAGACATTACATCGAATCAATAATGCTTCGACAGCCGGGGGATAACATTAACCATGCTGTTCTCGTAATTCCATATCAATCAATCATATAGAATTGATATCACAGACAAGATGCAAAACCTTGAAATGGATTTCTCCGTTTCACCGACTTCAAAAAACATGCACAAATCTTGTCATAAATTTGACCATTTCATTATAAATTATTCAAACTCATGTTTACGGTTTATAGTAAATAATACAACACAGGTCTATTTTTATTTGGTTGAGAGTTACGGCTTTGTTTGAATGTGCTGCGTGAATCCAATGGGGATTCTATTAAGTTAGGATTGTCTTTTTATAGCCTAAAGTGAGTGGAATAACAAGAGAAAAAATTGCCGGAACAACATTTATATGCCCTAAACTCGGAATAGTGTTTCCTATTTCATATCATCTAACTACTTGTAATATTGTGTCACCTCGTTCCATGCGACTTTAATCACTGGCCCTAGAAATGCAGATGCAAACGATATCTGCTAAGTCTAGATAATATACTACCCATTCACTACACTAAAGAAGGTTATTCCCATTATATATGAAACTTACGGACAAATCAACGTGTTTTTTTATTATTTCACACCATGCAAAGCAATAAAACCATTAAGATACAAAAGGTTACTGAAGTTGAAAGAAATCAAAAGAACAGTAAAAAAAAAAAAAAACTGGATTCAAGGAGATGATGATATTTCATTTAAATTTTTGGAAAAAACAGGAAACCGGAAGTGAATTCCATAAGCAAGAATTTCAACAGAAGAAATTATAGAACTTATAAATAGTAATTTATAACGGATAATTTCAGCAGTAAAATTATGAAACATAGCTGACAATTACCGTGAAAATCGTGTCCTTTGATCACACATTATTATTCATTTCTAATAGATTTAAATTTACAATTACGATCTAAAATGTCATTAAAACCTAAATCAAATGTTATCGTCATTAGAAATCTATTAATAAGAAATTTCATTTGTTGACATGATCAGTCCATGTCATTCTCGACATACTTCTGTAGCAACACATGGTACTTAATGAGGAAAGAGAGCTTTAGTAAATTTGACACTCACATGATATATTGAAGGCAAGAGGAAACGAGAAAAGCAACGCATAACCTATCTAACTCCCTTGTGTAAATTACTGACTAAACAGCGACGAGAAGAGATAACAAAAATCAAATATTAAGAGCTAAATACGAGAGGTTAATGTGGGACACCATGATTTCACACGTCCTGTACATAGAAGAAGAATTTGCGAAATTCCAATGATAAAATCGATTGCTTTTTACTTGCACATGTGATCCAAAGAAGTCGCGAAGATGTGAAATAATGAAAGAATAAACTGAATAGACGAGAATGTGGATTGAGAGGAAAGTGTGAAAATGTTTAGAGGACAATGTATTGACTGTATCAGGAAGATTTAAAAAAGTTCGTCTAGAATTAAAATAAAAGAAAAGGATGCTGTGGATGATTCACATGTGAGATATAGAGAAAGAAAATCAGATAGAACGAGAGAAATGTGCCTATAGTTTTATACACGTTTATAATCTTAAAACAAGTATGCAATAATTTTTTCTATGTTTCTCTGTCTATATTAGTTTTTGTACTTCCCCCGATTACATGTATCTTTCCACGTGTATGAAATCATGAAAGTGAGGATAAATAAACACACTCATTCAGATACAAATATACACAAGTAACGATATATAACAAGGAGATGACTCACGGAACTCAATATGGCTATTGAGTAAACACATAATTTTTATGGTTTATCAACCATTTGGGGATTATTTAAAACAGAAACATATTTTGGATTGTAGGATTTTTTTTTTTTTTTTGCGAGTTAATATTAAATTAACATTTTTTTTTTAGAATAACAATAAACTAAGATAAAAGTCTCACAATTTAACTCATAGGTAGGGAGTAGATTCTTACTTTCTGAGGAGTATTTACGCGTATGTCAGTGTGACGAATCCCAGTGAACTTCGAACTGCTGGCCAATTTTTCAGTTCGAGACTCCATCTATTATAGGTGTAGTAGCAATGGGTGTACGTTTGACAAGACAGCTAGATTAAACCAAACCATCTTTATTCAGGTTTTGACTTATCTATTTTTTTTTTTTTTTTTGCTTTATTTTACCAATTGTTCATACAATGGAAAGCCAAGGAGATAAAATATATAGATGGTTACTATTGGAGGCTTTTGCCTGTAAATTTTGGAGGTAATAAGATATCTGTTAAGAATAGTCTTGATGAGGTTACAATTGTTGTGTTTAGGGAAGTATCCTATCGGTAGCCTAATTACCACGCGGCAACGGTTATTGGGGAAAAAAGCTATTCGAAAAGAATTTCCTTCTTAGTAATGATTAACAATGGAATAGGGATGAATCTATCCGGTGTATATGGCATAACGTTGCTTAACCGTGTAGTTCATGGCAGCTGGAGGCAAGGAATGTAGTTTGTCAGAAAATTTACAAGGAAATAGTGGCAGAGTAGTGAGAGAATTAAAATGTTTTGTTTGTAGGATTTCTATTTTTAGATTGCTTACTCTATTAAAACTATTCAGCCTGTCTTTTATTTACGGCGTATTGTTATTTGCATTCAGTGTTTTCTATTATATATCCTGGCTACTGCCCAAGACGACGCTGATATTTAATACATACCTACATTAAGACGGATGTCTGCAATATGAATATATTAGACTCGGTGATAACATGAATGCAACACGAACATTCCACTTTCTGCCTTCATAATCGATACATTGCCCGCATATATAATAATATAGAATAACATACAAATAACAACATACACATACAGTAACATACAAATACAATATATATTTACATACAATTAGCATACAGTTATTATAATGAACATGATATAGTTATAGCTGTAACATAGCCTTTAGTCAGAACTAATAGTTCGTTGATATAATTCAAGACTGCTGTAATAAATATCTGTTTAGAGTAGAACGGTAAATTCCTGATGTTTGTATATAAATAATATAAGTGTATTAAACGTAAGAATACAGACTTGAAGTGAAGATTAGTAGTCCAAGAATGCGGGTTAGTAGAAAGTATATGTACAAGTCTCTGTAAGTAAAGCCATAATCACCTCTCTCTCTGGACTCTTGTATAACTCTCTGAAAACACACTGTGTCTGTCTCCATATTTCTCAACCAAACGTATCTCAACAGAAGGTATTCTCTCTGTCAGTATAAGTACATTTTGGACGAGTTCATCTCATATGAAAAGTATCACTAAGCCATTATTATCTAAAAAAATATTTAGACTATAAAAATCTTTAAATAACCTGCAAAAAACAAAACAGTCAATCTAAATAGACAGCAAGAATTAATTAAACCTTTTATTTAATCCATTCCAGCAGGTTCTGTCTGTTTCTGTTTCTACTCTTTAATTTCTGAAAAAAAAAATGATGTATGTCTTAATCAAAATAGTGAGTAAATCTGTCCAGATATCATAAATAACCTCATGTATAGAACGGTTTATAAAGAGCTTGACTGCATTGAAAAATAATGTATCAATTTGTTTATACATATTAATATTTTGTACATACTAGGAAAACATGATATTCGATGTAGTGAAATTTTATTTTAGACGCTCTGTTTCTTTTGCATAATAATAGTTTTATGTGTTTTCCTTACAGTGAGTGATATATTGCTTTTTTTTTTTGGTAGTATCTACTGATATTTTTAATGTTAATCTTTTTAATTTACTTATTTGTAATGTAATAACCCATATGTACACAAACTGCACCAAATTTCAATTAGTGACAAGTTACCTTACGAGACAGAGTTCTACATGTAAGGAAAAATGTAAGACTTTAATGATTTGGAATTATTAAGAAAAGCTGAACAGTTTGTTCATAGTTTTGATATGCAGGAATATTTCGTTGAAAAATTGACAAAAATACACGAAAACATTTTAAAGAGAGAGATGTGGTTGAATTGAAAAATGTATTAGTGTATTGAGAGTGAGAGAGATAGAGATTTATATAGAGAGGTGGATAGAGATAGAGTTGATAAGCATAAAAGAGATTTAATGATACAAAATATTATATATATATATATATATATATATATATATATATATATATATATATATATATATATATATATATGTATGTATACATATATAAGAGAGAGAGGGATAGATAGAGAGAAACATCCGGAAAAATAGATAGATTGGGGAGACAGATGGAGAGAGAGTGGGGAGATATATAGAGAGATATACAGAGAGGGATACAGATATATGTATAGACAAATGAGAGATAAAGAAAGAGGAGAGATAGAAAGTACAGATAGAGCGAGAGAGGGGATAGAGAGAAAGTGGTCATAGATTGATAATGAGGAGATAGATAGATACAGTAAACCAATTCGGACTGAAATCCGTCGCATAATCCCTGGAATTTATCAAATGTTCAGTGATCGCTGAACCGGAAGCATTAACCAACTGGCTCTTACGGGCATCCGGATTAAGAACTCGCAATGGGACACGCTGCCTGATCCTATAATCTAAACGTTGGGAAGTCTTTCCTATGTAGTCACTACCGCAACCACATTAAAAAGTAGAAATCACGGAAGAAACATAATGGGAAGGAAGAGGATCATTACACATAGAGGAAAAAGCAGAACGAGTCACAAAATGAATCCTTAGTTGAGCAGAAAAATAGCAGAGATGGACAGCAGACAAGACCCGCCTAGCCACAAGCTCGCCCAGCGAACTAATAAAAGGAAGTTGCAAGTAAATAGGACATTTCTGAACAAAATATTTTTTTCCTTTTGAAAATTAATATTTCAACAGTATCACTAGAATATCCATTTTTTAATAGAGTGCAGCGGATAAAATCCAATTCTTCATCCAAATATTGTTCACCGCAAATCATCAAGGCCCTATGAGTTAAGGTCTTGATGAGATTGATTTTACGCTTTCTGGGACAAAATGAGTCCCAACGCGTATACAAACCAGAAAGCGTTAGTTTGCGAAACACCAAAGTAAGAAATTGAGAAGGAGTCCGATGCACAAGGACATCAAGAAAAGAGAGACAAGAATTAGACTCCTTGTCGGTGGTAAATTTCAAAGATGGATGAAGTTGGTTCATAACTGTGAGAAAGGAATCAGCTTCTACTTTACTATTAAAAAGACAAAATGTATCGTTCACATACCGACGGTACATAGTGCATTGTCATAAGTGAGGAGGAACGACTCATAGAAGCCCACAAAGCGGGACCCAAAGGAGAGCCCATGGCAACCCCATCGTTCTGTCTGTACATAAAATTGTTAAAGCTAAATTCCGCAGACATAGTAGCGAATGGCATAAGCTCAACAAACCCATTTTCTGGGATATCCGGAGGTGACAAACTACTTTGATATAACATGTTACAACAAATATCAATAATTTCCATTACTGGAACACAAGTAAACAGAGACTATACGTCAAAGGAAAACATAAATTTATTTTAGAGTATCACAAATAACCTGACCAAATGAAAAAGAATCTTTAATAGTATACAAGTTAAAATGTTCAACAAAATACAACAATTTATTTAAAATATATATATATATATATATATATATATATATATATATATTCCTTTTGTAATAGTTTTTTACCGGATCAGATTATTGCGTTTAATTTTCTCATGACATAGTCAAATTTTTCTGTCATTTCAGACTGACATATTAAACACTCCAAATGAATTTGTGGCAGTCATTTTTATCTTTTTCCTAAATGTATTTTATTTACAAAATATCAGAAACTTAAAATCTACCATTATTTTTACGACAGGTCCACTAGTCTTTGTGCAAAAATTCGAACTTTGGCTAATTTTAATGACAATGTAGTAGGCCGTATTTAATGAGAATCATTTTCAAATTCCCCTTGTATCTGTTTCGAAGCCATTCAAAATATTTTTAAATGTATTTTTATTGTGTAAGAATCTTTTTGTTGTTATAATACGCTTGAACTATTTATTAACTTTTATCCGAATGTGTAATTCTTCAAAAAAAAACTCCAAAAAATACATAAAAACATTGACCAGAATATCCTGTCGGGATAAGTCAGTGGATCTCTCTCTCTCTATTTTTGTGTAATTGTCTTTTTTTCTAAAAATATTTATCAATTTGCTACTATGATTTCACTGTAAAAAGATTAAAATTAAGCAAGAATATTGAAGTATCAGAACTGACGTTTAAAAAATTCTAAGGGCATCGGATTTGTGAAGTACATAAACATCTAAAAAAACATAATTGGTTTTCGTTGTTTTTTGAATTGTTAATTAAGGACATAATTCATTTCATAAGCGATATTAATATTTAATGAATGAATAAAATGATGTTCTGCTAAAAATAAAAGTAAAAAATCAATAAAACTATTTGTCACTGTCACCAGAATGCGGGTGATGAAAGAAATTTGTTGATAACGAATTATTGTTTTTTTTATATTTTAATCATTTTATCCCAAGCAAGTCTTCTAACGAGTTCTCATTCTTTTTCACCCAGCTGGAAAAAAAAAAGAAAAAAAAAAAACCTTAGTCAGAAGAAAGGACAATAAGGGAACAGGGTTCAGGGAGAGAGGAGAAGGCGATTAGCGCTACATTTATATCTTTGAAGAGTGTAGGTAGCAGGGAAGAAAGAAACCGGAAGAAAGTTCCACAGTCAAGAAGTGCGAAAAATAAATTATTAGAATAGATAAGGTTACATCTAGCTAATTCAACAGTAAAAACGCTGAGACGTAGTAGCACGCTTATATTTATAAAAACCGAGACACCAAGAACTGTCTAATAGCAAAACTGAACTACAAAAAGGTAGAACTTGGGTGAGAAATGCGGCCTAGGTGGGCGAG
Source organism: Acanthosepion pharaonis (assembly GCA_903632075.3). Lineage (NCBI taxonomy): Eukaryota > Metazoa > Mollusca > Cephalopoda > Sepiida > Sepiidae > Acanthosepion > Acanthosepion pharaonis. Next base: position 31,929 of record CAHIKZ030003962.1, read on the forward strand.
GTAACAACGCCCACGACAGACACCCAGACAGACAACATGAGAATAGTAAAACATATATATATATATATATATATATACTTCCAATTTTGTGCAGGGTTCTTGTGTACTTGTTGGTAGTCTATTGTGTTTGTTTTTGCAAGCATGTCTATATATACTTCATCTCCATAGGTAATTATGTTTGTGCATGTGTAAGTGTGTTTGCGTGTGTTTGAGTTCACATTTATATTTATATTTACATACGCTCTGTCTCTGATATTGAGCACTTTATCTCATAATTATAGCACAAACTATATTTCTTTATAAATACATATATATATATGTGTGTGTGTGTGTGTGTGTGTGTTTCCCCTGCTAAGCATGAGCATTTGATATGTACGCTAATTTGTTTGGATGTACTTTCTTGATTTTAATTACTTTACTTTGGTTTGAGGCAATTTTTTAATTTACGCTCAAAATCGAGCATAAAGTATTTAATATTTAGCTTTCGGCCTCCATAAGCTTTTTACAAATTTTTGTGATAGGATTTAGTTGTGACAATATGTATGCTAGAGAACCAAATATCATAAGGAAATGACGTTTATATTGAATTAAGAGGAGGCACATGATCAAATAGCTTTTCTTCGTCTTAATCTCATCTTGTAAAACGATCTGTCTTTGAAAAATTTGCATATTCACGCTTTCATCTACCGCTCTGTTATGAAATATGCAGGTAATTTTGTTTCATTTTAACCACTCAATATATACATATATGTTTACTTTCAAATCTACTAACATTTTTATTCACGATATTGCGTTATGATTCTACTGTAAATCAGTCTTATTGTCTGCACGTGAGACGTTGAATACTGCAGAAGCGGCGGTGTGAATGCATGTGTATTGAATGCAAATTTAGTAATATAAGAGAAATAGAAAGAGGGCACCAAACAATACAAAAAAAAAAGACAAAATGGCTCGTATAAGTGGAAGTGAAAGGTAGACAGATCAATAACAGTGTTGGCTGAGAATCGCAATTTGTCACCTCTCAAACTCGACCTCAATGAAGCTGAACAAAAAGTGCACTACAAAAAGGAAATCCTTTCAATTTGGAGATATTTACTCCATACAAAAGCAGTAGGCAAAAATAAACACCCACATTACACTCTTGACTGGTCTGTAAACTGGCCTGTAACTGTTATAGAATATCATTTGAAAAATCATTCAATACATCAATCAATCGACCAAGCAGTCTACTTTTCTACACATTTATATGCAATTTAAATCCTAGTGCTTGTTTTAATTCTTTATGTCTAGAAGACTACAACGCATTATATGGATTTTAAAGTATAGACTAGATATAAGACTAAATTTTATAAAAAAATGTAGAGAAAAAATCCTGAAAAATTAATTTTAAAGATGTATTTAAATTAGTCACAATGCACAAAACGTTGTGATAACAATATTAAAGATGAGAACATTAATCCCAATATAAGTAGTGGAAATAATGTATTTTTTTTAGTCTGTATAACTGTCTATATATTATTTTCTTTCATCAGTTTACTGTTGATCGAATGATGTTGATTTTGTGCATGAGTGCATTTTTTTATGAATTACTATATATACTTTTACATGTATTGTTCATATATATATATATTTATTAAAGACATTTTTATGTTTAACGTTGTTTTTTATAGATACAAGTATTTAAGTAAATGCTCTGTTTATGATAAACAGTATTAAATAACATTTACCGGCCTGAATGTCTGAGAAATTTTCATAGAAAATATTCCTCCTTTGACATATATATATATATATATATATATATACACGTTTCATTAAATAATATAGACAAGTGTTATCTATTTATTTTATGTAAATTCTTTTCATAACGTCTGACAAATTTCATTAAACGAAGAAAGAAATTCACAATATGATGATAGTCTGTGATTGTTTACATAGGTGATTTTAAAAGCAACGATATAAGACGCTAGAAGCGAAAATCGCACCGCATCTCATGATGTCAGACATGACCACGCGAGAGTGAATTGAAGAGTATGAAGTATGGGAAGCCGTTGTTATAAACCACTTACTTCTGTTACCAATTATAGATATTTAAGGATATTTGTAGAGATTCCATAGTTGATTCTGTTTAGGTTCGGTTTTATGTAGAATGCTTCAAGAATTTTTAGTTTTTGTCTATTCTTTTCATGTTGAAGTATAATTGTGTTTTCGACAAGTATTTTACGGAATTGTGTGTGCGAGCAGGTATGTTGTTTTAAACTTTTAGGCATTTAGGCATCGAATTTACTGTATTTAAATGTATTAGAAATGTCTTGAAATAATTGTCGGACTTTGTCCATTTTATTTTTTTATATATATATATATATATATATATATAAAAAGTAAAATGTCTAAAAGTATAGATATTAATTCATACATAAGTATATGCTATGGAATGAATCTAACGAAGTATATACAGTATATTTTAAATAGCGAGCCTTTATAATACACACACACCACACACATCACATATATATATATATATATATATATATATATATATATATATATATATATATATATATATATATATTAATAAAACTTTCTAAATTCATTGTGTATTGTTTAGTTGTACGTTAAATTTGTGGCGAAAAGGAAGAAAAAATGAATTTAATCAAGTTTAATTCATTTTTGATAATAAGCTTGTTGGTAAATTTAATTGTGAAAATGAAAGGTTTTATTTACCCAAAGCTAAACTGATGACGTTAAAAGATATATATATATATATATATATTTAGCATATTGATGATATAATTTGTTTCATTTTTATTTATATGGTCAGATGGCGTTTTTCCTCAATAAAGAAATTTGATAAAATAGAAGAACTTGAAAAAAATTATTTTTTTTTTTTCTGGTCAGATATTTAGTATGCGGTTTGTTTTCATTTTGCATGCAGTATTTGACATACTATTGTAGTCGAGCAAATGTTTAAAAGAAAAAGTAACGGAAATTTTTTCTTTTATTGAAAAAAAGGATTCCTTTATTCACGTTAATTAGTTCCCAAGTGATTGAGAATTCTGAGTTAATTAAATAATAGTAATTTATTTATAAATTTGTCGAATACTTTCAAACAAACAGATACAGAGCAAAAATTCTATGAATATTTTTATAAAAAATAACGACATTACATAAGAAAATTTTATAAAAAATTCAGACTTACAAAAGAAATATATATTGGTAAGACTAGATAAGATAAAGCAAATAATATAAAACAGTTACGTCGGTCATAATTTTACGGCAAATTCGTAAATAAAAATGTTAAAAAAAATCATTTAATGCATAGTTCGATAGGAAGACAAATTAAACATTTTATGAAATGAAATTCGTGAAAATATCTGCATATTTATAAAGGAATATATCTATATATATATAGTTCATATATTAATATATATAATCAGATATAAATATTATATACTGGATGATTTCACTGACATACTTTGAAAAATTATCTTGTTATTGGGAAAAAACAATATCAATGGAAAAAAAGAAAATTTCAAAGGCAGAAAATAATAATAAACTTCATTTGGTAGATATTTATCATTTTTTTTTTGAAGTGATTTTGAAAAAGGTATTTTTATAAAGTAAAAAGAGAAAAAACAATGAATATTTCGAAATGGGAAAAATCAGGTACCTTCAATTTGTAATAATTGGTCATAGAGCAATATTTTTTATTATTTTCCTATAAACAGAAAATATTGCTAAAATATTTTATATGCCTAACGAAAACGCTTTGAGAAATATTGTTAGATATTTAGAGTGGTAGAAGTAACGATATGAATTGAAGTTTTTGACGAGGTTTATGCAATGTCGATATCCGATTAGTTCTATTATAAACCATGGAGAAACATTGTATTGATGTTTAAAGACCTGAATTTTATGATGATTTGATTAAAAAAAATTCATTTATGATATTTACCATAAAGAGAAACAATTTTTTTTCACGAATACACATTTGATATATTTTTATATATATATATATATATATATATATATATATATATATGAGATAACGATATATATATTTTTATTTATCCGGATATTTGCCCTTTAATATTAGAATAATAATTGCAAAAAAAAAGACTACATGACGAAATGCAAAAAACAGAAAAAGAAATATTATCTCAATTGATTTCATCAACATACAATAAAACCGTCAAAATAACAGAGGTAGGATATTTCAATTGTTTTTAGAAAAGCATGTCCCAAATCAAACCGATTAGCAAAAAATATTCAATTTAAAAAATAAAAAAAATCTCAGCTATAAGATCAAAAAAATATAAGGCAAATTTTTGAAAATTCATTAAAAAGTCTGCTCTATAATAAATGCAAACCAAGAACCTCATTATATTTGCAGAAAAGAACAACAAGCCTAATCCTGAAATTGCGAACAAACGAATAAAATATATAAAGCCAATGTTATGCAAACAACAACCTTTCATTCTTTAAAAAAAAATCTTCAATAAATAGATATGTATTTATCACATATATATAATGCAATAAAAAGACAGAAATTTATTGACTAAGAATAACTTGAAAGAAAATAAAAAAAAAAGCAGATGCCTACAACAACATAATCTCAAAAAATGCCTATTTTAAATAAAACATTTATTAACATAGCGACACTTTCTCAAAAAAATTTTTGCCTAAAAATGGAATCATTATTTATAATTTTAAATTTAGAAATGAAAATAAATTTAAATCGCCAAATGGCTAATAAACCAAACAGATAAAAAATTAACAAATCCCACCCTTTTTAAACCAATGTCAGAAAGTATAAGGATGACGAAAAGAGAGAAACAACTGACAACGGTTGGCATCAATTATTTTTTTTAAAACCTTTATATATATATGTAACTATTTTTATATAATATAAATAATATATAATATATATAAAATATATACCAAATGACAAATAGATATTTGGTCATACAATTGTTATTATTTGGAAATTTTTCCCTCAGAAATCTTTAATTGTTAATAATATCACAATTTCTATAAAATTGTATTATTCTGCAATTAGCATTATCGTATGTGCCAACAATTATAAAAACTTCAATTCAGTTCAAAATTAATACCACTGCAGATCATAAAAATATGTATTACAAATTGAAAATACCATTTTAAAATGCAATTTATCAAAACAAATAAATAACTGGTTTTAAAATTTTAAACAGCTTTAAAAAATAAAAATGTTCAATTATTTTCATCATAAGAAAATACACAGACTTTATATATATATATAAATATATATATATATATATATATATTATTCAGCGAACAAAAATAGAAAATATAAAAATTTAAAAAATATTCACTAAAATCCAACATTGAATAATTTACCAAAAAAAATTAATTCAGCTTGTTTATAAAAAATGGAAAAAATCAACAAAAGAAAATAATCAGTCCAGATTATATATGTTCAAGATATCAACAAATATTGACATTTAATTTCTGATTTAAACCTTTATATATAATATTCAAATAATATATATATAATGATTGCCATATATATATATATATATATATATATATATATATATATATATATATATACATCTTTCACACACACACAAAACATGTGTGTGTATTTCTGGGGGATTACTTTTTTACTTGTACTGTGGCTATAAATATATTTAATTAATTTTTTAATGAAAAGTTATTAGGAATATTTTAAAAAATATTATATAGATGTTGATTGAAACATTTCTTAGGCCAAACTTTAAAATTTTATATTTCAGTTGAAAACGAGACGAATAAACATTTTTTTACCTTTTTAATGTTTTTTCCTCAAATTTAGACCATATATATTAAGGATATATATACATATAAATACATGAATTATATGTATTATTTACAGAATGTTATAAAAATTTTTCATCAAATAATTTAAAAATATATAAATAGTATTTATTTTCAGTTGGAAATATTGAATAACCAGAAATTCACTGAGATCTATATAATCATTGATTAAAATTTAACAAAACCTATTATTTAATTTATTTTTATTCTTTTGAAATACAATTTAAAATGAAGCCTTTCAACAAATTTAATTTTTATCAAATCAAGTCCACTCCTTATATTTATATATATATATATTTTTATATATATATATATATATATATATATATATCAGAATGAAATATGGTCTTTAGTATGTAATTTCTATTGTCAATTATCCTTTAATAGTTTCTGTTGGGGTTTGGAGTCAAAATATTTATCAATTAAAGAATATTTTGTTTAAAAAATTAGGTACTTTTGATTTAGTTTATGAGTTCTCCAAAAAATTTTCAATCGTTGGAATTTATCCTAATTTGTCGTTTATTTTATATATATCTCATATATATAGAACAACACTGTCCTTAATATTAAGATTCTCAAGAGGAAATCCAATATTGTTATCGCTTTCAAATAGTAATGCAGTTTGTCATACTAAAATTGTTCATTTATATAAAAAGAAAATATATCATTGTCATTTTCCATTTTATATATATCTGAAACTAGAACATCAGTGGATTGTTTAAAAGATGCATCCTTTTTTTTTCTTTACAATTTTAATTTTTTATGAAATATTTTATTGCAATGATTGTGGATATTTAATCCAAAACAGTTTTGACGGATTCATCGAGTCCAGGAAAAAATTGAAATAGAATTAAAAACAAAAAAAATATATTTTAGAATACGAAAGAATTAAAAAATTTCAGAATGTATATATATCAGATATTCAAAACTATAAATTTAGTGAATTAAATATTGAATAAGACCGCCAGTAACTTCTCAAACACACACACAGGGGATCATTTGACAATAAAATATTTATATTTATATATATATATATATATATTTCATTCTAATTTTCAATAAAAGATGAATAATTTTAAAAATGCAGACAAAAGAAAAAGTTTTTTTAAAATATTTTTTTTTCAACCTAATTTGTTATTGAATATGTCGTTTCTGTTTACAAGTTTATGATAAACTCAAATTTTCAGGTTTTGTTGATGGGATTGTTTATTCAAATATTCTATCATAGCAGTCATTATCAAGAACAGATACCAAATCAACAAGTATTTCAAATTGATTTGTCTCCATGAAAAGCCAATTTTTAACATCTGATCAATGTACAATTTTATATTTCGATGCAATATCAAAAGAGTATTATATCCATAAATATGTGACGTCGTCCCCGGTCGCAGCGTCGACTGTGTCGTTCGATCCCGGTCGCGGCGCCAATTGTGACGTCACGTGCTCCCCAGGCTCTGATATCCTGGTCACGGACAGCACCAGTTGTGACGTCTTTCGCCGCGGCGTCAGCTGTTCGCTCCCTCGCTGCTCCAAACGTGACGTTCTAACCCTTTGGTTAGATTGATACCAGCCTCGCCGTTCCCAACCTGCTTCCAACGCCTGGTTACCAGGGTAACTGCACTGATCTCCAGTCTGCCTACCCACGTTGTGAATTGATCTTAGACAGACGAGATCAAACAGGGGTTGGGGCCGTAATGCAAGTTGAGTTCAACGGGGGTGATAACACACAATTATGTATAAAAAAAAATAAAATAAAACTCACAAGGTCCAACGTATCAAAAAAAAAGGTAACAAACTTTTATGTCTATTTGTTCGGTACATAGGACTATGTCTACTTCCCGACCCGTTCTGTGGATTGTGGCACGACGCTTTTACTAGGCAACTTTAAGGCTTCAAGTTGTCTGCTCTCTAAGAAATTTGTGTTTCGGTGTGTCTTTGGACGAAAGTCGAAAAAAAAACTTATTTCTGTGGTCTGATTCTAAGTCGCTCTTCAAACTACTTGTTCTTGGTTGAAGAAGAGTCCAAAAGTGTGCGTGAATCTTGGTCAGCTATCTTGACGCGGTTTCAACACTGGGCGCTCATCTCTGCTTGTCGTCCGGCTCAAAACTTATTTCGCCAGGGTGTCTTGGGCTCAAACTTCTTCTCTTCAGAGTCTGAATTATTGGTCACTCATCTCCGCCGTCAGTGCGCGAAAACTTCTTTCCTGAGTCTGATTCCACTCATCTCCGCCGTTCTCTCAACTTTCTTCGGGGTCCAAACGAACTCTTCACTCAGGCCAAACTTGGCCTCTTCTGCTCCGTTAGGGGCCTAACTCTCCGCCCGCCGTTATCTGATTTCTGTCGGTTGGGGTCTCGCTTTTATTGACGCCGTCAAAACTGGGGTGGGTCTGTCGGCGCCAGGGGTTTTTCGATAATTCTAAATACGTATCCACCCTTCTTATTTCTGGTTAGGGATTTTCATTCTTTTCCATTTTCGGTAACTCTCTCCCACTTCCTTACTGTGCCTCTGAGGGGCGTATACCCGCTTCCCCGCTTCTTCGTATCGGCTCCTCACTTACACTCTGATAGGGCGTCGACCGATTTTTTCCTCGTGCGTCACAATGACCGCTCTCGGCCAATGAGGTCCTGGTCGGTATCTTTCCTCCTCCTTCGTCGTGTCATGTGATCTTATTTAGCCAATGACGTCTTTAGTCGGGCGTGGACAATCCGTGGCTTTGTTTTGGGAAGAAAATACCTTGCTTAAAAAAAAAAAATATTAATTTAAATCGCCCTTATCATGAGCGACCGAGATGACACCTTCGGCTTTTTTAAACGTGGTATTTGTCAAGCAGTTTATCGCTAATTGGATATGATCTAAGAAAGGAATTTCTCAGACCTGTTGGCGTTTCTGAACAAAAATAAAAATATTTCATTTTCCTTTCGCTCGAAGGTCTGATAAGAAAAAAATCTTTATTATCTCAAAAAACGTTTTTTTCAGCGAAATCATCTTGTGTGGGGCTTTTTTCAATTCTGGAGATTGTCTGTGTTTTCGTATTAATGGTTTGTCTTCATATCCTTAGATTTTCCCCACCCACTTAGACCTTTACTATCATTTCCATTTTCCACTTGTTTTATCAATATTTTCATTGTCCCAAACTTGTTTAAACTTCCTAGATTTCTTTTCGTGGGGTGACAACCAATTGATAACAAACTTCCATTTTTCGCGGATCGGAAACATTTCTTCAGATGCTTGACCTGGATATTTTTCGACACCTGTTATCTGTCAGCCGTGTGTGTGTGTGTGTTCGCCTATGACCTGTTTTCGTATTATTTTTTTTTCTTTCTTTCTTCTTTCGTTTTCTCTTTCTTTCTCCCAGATCGCTTGAATGTAAAGAAAGAATTATTCTTAAAACCTAAAATATTTTTCGGCCTTAAATAATTATTAAATGGTTGATAAACCGTAAAAAACAAATCATATATCTATGAATATTTCTTTTCAAATCGTCAGGATGCATGGTGCCACAACTGTTGATTCATACAATTTGGACCTAATTAAATAAATATAATTATATATATATAAATATATATATATAAAAATAAAAATATAAATCCTCTAAATTTTGTGACAATATTGAAAGAAAATGATCCGAAACAAATCAAGGACAATTTAAAATGATAGATTAACTTTTTTAATGTTAACGTTTTAAATAATAACATATCTGCAATATTTATTCTCAATTAATCATTTTAAAATATATATTTTGATATTGAAAGCCATCCTCCAGATGTTTCATTCATTTGATTATTATGTAGAATGCGAAATTCTTAAAAATCTTAAGATCAACGAATTATAAACGCCTTTATTTTGAATATTATAGGAAATTGCAAATAAATAAATAAAGGAAATCTAAACATAAAAATGAATTGTTTATAACAGTTCATTAAACATATCAATTTCAAGACATAAAAGGATCAATTTTTTACCCAAAAACTAGAAAAATTCAGGTTATTTAAGAAACTTTCCAAAATATAAAATTCTGTTCATTCTTAATAGCATATTGATAATATATATTTACATTTGTGATTCGAGGATCTTGCAATTTATAATATTGAAAAGATGTCAAAATTTAAACGTTTTCTTTCAGCAAATTAATAATGAAATTTTTTTCAAACAAAACTGAAAATTTTTTTTTGATTTTATATTTTACTTAAGATGGCCATCTCTGTCATTTCTGAAAAAATTATTCAATTCATTTCTTCTAAAGTCATCGTTTTTATCTTATTTTTCCAAAATTCTGTGAAAATTAAGAACCTTTGGGCTAACCTGATAATAATTATAATCTCTGAAATACCAAATTGACAATAACAAATATAAAAAATAATAATATCTAGGCTAATTTATTTTTTGAGTTCACATTCAATTTAGTTTATTAAAAAATGATAGTTTTTTCTTCACCATTTGATTGAAAAAAATCAAAAATTTTTGACTACAGTCGTAATTCTGAATGAAAAAAAAATTTGGTGAAAATAACATTTCAAATCAGTATCCAATTAAGAACTGTAAATTTATTTTTATTTTTTTAAACATTTTATAGACTCATATATTTTCTAATTTTTTTTAAAATAAAAGTGAGGAAAATTTTTTCTTTTAAAATTTGGAGTCATAATGAGATAATTATTAATTAATTTCAGTTGTATTTAATCAAGAAAAAATTCATTTATATATTATATATATATATGGGTATATATATATATAACATTGAGAGTTATTTACTCGAACTAAATAAAGTTGTTCAGGGCAATGAGGTTTTCATATTTCATTCTATTTGTTTCTTTTATAGAATATATTTCAAATACATAAAACAATCTCAATATGTTATGGACATATATAGCCATATTATCAATATGATTTAGTTTATAATGTATATAAAATTTGAATTCAAAATGATAATATTCCAGCAAATTTTCGTTATTATTATTTATGTTTAAATATATTTTTAGTTTTTAATTAAACCAAAAAAAATTCATTAGTTATCATTGTTGTGTTACTCAAGAGGTTATTAGAAAATTTATATATTAAGAACAATTTTTTTTTGAGTATAGTAAATATATATAAATAGAAATTATAAGATTTTTAAATTCAATTGTCTTTCAAGTAATATACATTTTTGAATGTCTAGAATTTTTTATACTTGAAATCAATTTAGAATTTTCATAAAAAATTTTTTCATATTTGTTAATTGTTCATGGAATATTCCTTTTATTTCTGTATTACGTAAGAATATTGAAATAAATGTAAATATTTTACATCTGTATTGATATTTAATATGTTTTTCTTTGGAAATTTCCCTTTTAAATTAACAAAATCAAATCTTTATTTAGTGTTTTAATTTTTTCTATTCCCATTTGAAGTGTGCTTTTTAAAACTCTTTCATTTCACTGTTTCGTTTTTTTTTAATTATGTATTAACAGGAGAATATTAATTTTACAGGATATTCTATAAATCTTTTATAAGTACTATATTTATTACTTCAAAGCTCCCATATTTCAAAAATTGTGTGATATTTAATGAAGGAATTTATAAACATTTAAAAAAAATATAATAAAAAATATGCCTAGAAACTACTTTTTTCAGAGATGATCAGAGTTTTAATATTTGTCCAGTTAAAAAAAATTAAATATAATGACTTTATCTTTCATATTTAAATTAAAAAATTTTAAAACTGAAGACCTTAATGTTGAGAATTTTTTACTGATCACTATGGATATTTTATAATATAGAAATATTTAAAAAAATAAAAACCTTTTACATCTTTTGTTTATAAATAGGTATGACATGTTAATAGAAAAATAATAAAATTCTTATATTTTTTTAATAAACCATGTTGTATATATATATATTTGGATTTAAAGAAAATTTTTTAATGAGATTAAATGGATTAAATGGTTTAAGAAGGTTCAAAAGAAATTTCGTTTGTTTTTTTATTATGATTGTTTTCGTTCTCATTCAATATATATGTTATTTATTTATTATAATGTATCAAAAAACATTGAACAATTATCATTTAAATAAATTGAATGAAAGTTGACTTTTTCGAAATTAAATTTTTTAAAATATTGAAAACCAAATAAAAAATTAATAAAAGATATAATATTATATTAAACTGTTTTTATTAAACCACCTATGTTAAAAAACTGAACATAAATATATATAAATATGATAATATAAATTTTGATGTAAACCAAAGACAGATTTTCATCAAATGGGTTGAAAAATATGACAAACATCGATCGTGTGCAACTATTAAATCAAAAGAAACCTTTAAACAGGATTTAAAAAATAATATTTAATAGAAAAATATAATTTATTTAAAATAGGGTTTACGAAACGAAATATTTATGAATAATCTAGGCCTTGAAACTTTTATTTTGAATAACCTTTTTGGCACAGATTTGTTATGCAAATTTTTCATCTGTTTTTTAATTCCAAGGATATGAAATTCATTTTCAAATTTAAAAACTTCTCAATTCCTTTCTCGAAGAGATGTAGTTTATTTGCTATAAAAATAAGTTTTCTATGTTCAGGAAAGATTTTAAACGGGATTTGTTTTGTATTTTGTGTGTGTTGACGGACTTCATCAATATTCGATTTGTGACTGAATTTTTTTTCTATAAAAAAATCTAACAAATTGATGCAATATATTTTAAACAAAATCTGGAAAAATTTGCAGTCAGCATCTCAGGAATAAAAAATTCATAAATTTTTAGAAGAAAAATGGGAGGGTCTAAATTCAAACCGAATATCCATTTTAAGAAACCAGTTCCATGAATTAAAAAGCATCCCAGAATATTATACTGAACGAATGTTTAGATATCATTATATATGATATATATAAAAATCTAAAAATGCTTATCCTTTAAATTATAGATATTCTTGTTATACAATCATTTAGCTCACTTAAATCTTTCAAAGAAATGGAGAACATTCTTTGTTTTCAAAACAAAAAAATAATGAATACGAATATTTTTCTTATTCAGGGCTTTTGGCCAAATATACACTAGCAAAAATCTGGATATCGAGATTAGGTTTATTTAACCTTTTTCAAGGGCAAAGTTCTAATGGACTGTGAAAAAAAAACAAAACTTTTTAGGAACTCTTTACCTTGACTGGTGGGATAATAGTTTAACTGTTAAATCTTTCCTTGAATTAGTAGCGGTGAAAGAAAGCAAAAAAATTACAGTTGGATTCCTTTACTATTTCGTGATGTTTCTGTGTTGCTTTTAGAATGACCAAACATTAAAAGGTAAAAACACGAGAAACAGTTGTATGTTTAATTTTAATTTCTGCAAATTAGTTAGACAACAAAATATTTGAGAGGGCCTTATGTTGTTCTGAAATTCTCGTTTTCACCTCTTTTTTGTCTGTTTCTGTCTCTCTGTCTCTCTTTATTTCTCTCTCTCTCTCTAATTTAATTCTCTGATTTTGTAGAATTCCTAGAATATTGTTCAGATATCTGTACAAAAAGTCCTTTTTTTTATCTTTTTATGCAAAAGCCTTTAAATTTAGCAGTTTAATCATTAGAATATACATCTATATGTCCCATTTTGTCCACAGAGTTTTTAAATGAATTTCATTTTTATCCAAATTTATAATTAGCAATAGAATACCTTAAAGGTTTTTTTTTTTTTTATTTTCAAGGAAAATGGTTACAAGGGTCTTTATATTAGTGATTGGAAATTATTTTAACCCCAAAACAATAGACAAAAAATATTTTTTAGTAAAAAATATAAAGTAATTCTCATTTTAAAAACATCCTTGTAAAATAGAATACATATTTACGGATAATAGTTTGTTATTTTTCCTGTTCCGTAGCGTCTAACCTTCTTAGTAACAGGCGCACTTTTTTCTCGTCCGACCAACTTATAGAGTCTTTTTATAAAGATATCCTATATAGCGTCTTTCGCATGCTGTAAAGCTTAACCACTTCATCATATTTAAATTCGTCAATTGCACTTACTCCTGAGTCCCGGGGAGGAAAAAGTAAAAGTATTTTAAAACAAGTTATAGTATTTTTGGCTGTTATTGTTGTCTCAACAATGTTTCCTGGAATTATTGTTGTTGTTGCTGTTGTTTTATTAAGGAAAAGATTACTACATTCAAGTCCTCCATTTTTAATTGTTTGGCTTGAAAATTTTCTTCCCATGTATATTTCCGATATTTTAAGTTCCCATTGTTCCCGGCATTTTCTTTACTGATTTCACCAACTGAAAAAGAAGAATCTTTGTCCACCACTGTTATAATAAATATTGAATCATGCTTGTTCTGATGTGGAGTCTGGCAAAATGTAACACTTTACTCGGCAGATTCATGATATTTGAATTCAGTAATCAGCTAGACAAGTCACTGCCATAGTATTATCTATATTTATTTGTATAATAGATGCACAATGTGTCACTAGATCAAAATGGGGAATGTGGAAAAGTCTATTAACGCTACAGCACGCAATACACCCAACAACTGATACACTAAGTGTAAACACTGACCAAAGCACCGTTTAACACATCCGGCGATTCATAAAATTAGGTATGGAATGCGTGTCATGTGCGCAATTTTTGCTTAGAATATTAAACTAAAAATCTTGAGGTCGACTTGTATGTCGCAATTTATGTTATATGATTCAGATAGAGTATTACTGTAATATCTGAACTGATGCTACTCATTCCTCACTAATCAACCTTCACTGAGTTCAAAAGGGATTATGTAACCTTTCTTTCTTTTTTCTTTCTTTTTACTCTCTCACTTTCTTTCTTTCCTCAATGCGAATATTTTTGTTTTTTTCCCGAAATGTTGTTTTATTTTTTCTGCTTTCTTTTTTTTTCTTTCATTCATTCATTCTTTTTTTCTTTCATTCCTACATACGGTTATTTCTGTTTTTTTTCTTTATTTTTTGTATCTTTCTTTTTCCCTTTTTTTTTCTTTCTTATATATCTATGTACGGAGATGTCTATCTTTCTTTCCTTAATTTTTTTTCTTTTTTCCCTTCTTTCATTCATTCTTTTCTACACACAGATATTTCGGTCTTTTTATTCTTAACTTTTTTTCCATTCTTTTTTTTTCCTTCTTTCATTTTTACATCAGGATATTTTTTCTTTTTGCCTCTTTTTTGTTTTCTTTCTTTTATCTTCAGATTTTCTTTCCTTCTTTATTTCTTTCTTTTTTTATTTCTACATATGGATATTCATGTTTTTCCCCGACATTTTTTGTTTTCCTTCTTAATCCAAAAGCAAACGAAGTACAAAATATGAAAATAAGGTAAATAGGGAAATGCGATGTTAGATGAGAGGACAAAGAATGCAAACCAAGAAAACTCATTTGCAAATCTACAATATTGATCATGAAGTTTTGGTGCCAAATGAAGTTTGGCTGTGAACATACAAATGTAATAAGAATGGTAAATTGTCAAATGTTATTTAGAACAACAGAGTCGAAATTTTGATGATAGAGCATGGCACGTAAAAAAAGAAAGACTAATATCTTGGACCATTTATTTTACTCCTACCCATGCATTGTAATTTTTTTGCAATTAATGTTTTGTACTTTTTTTTTGTGAAACACAAGCCTAAAGGTGGTTATCATAATAGGGTTCCAAATTTTCAGAAAATCTGAATTTCATGGCAGCGAAAAGAGAGAATGTTTAAACGTGAAAACAATAAAAAGGTAAATTCTTCTACTTCTTCTTCTTTTTGTGCATTAACGTTATTTTATTGAACATTGCTCTCGATAGAATGCAATGAATAAGTGTTGAAGGAGGTATCGAATGTCATATTTAAAGAACATAATCGGACCCTCCTTCAGAATTCAGTGAAATCTATATCTTAAATCTAAATATGTTTTCCCCAAGAAACAACAAATACAATTGAGTAAACCGCAGAAGACAGAGAAATGGTGAATTGGATATGTAAACACGGAACATAACATGAAAATTTAATCAGAATAAAGATTTAATGATATTTGAGTAGAATATGGAGTCAAAGAACTTTAAAATAAATAAAGATAAAAGAAGGAAAGAAAGGAAACATACAATATAGACTCAAATATAGATGCTCATGTCTTAGCTTAATTAACAAAGATTGTAAGAAAATATCTTTGGGCAAAAGATAGTTATTCAAAGGAAGAAAAAATTAATTGTTTTGTTTTATGTTGCTTAACTAACGTTTGCAGATTATTTAAAACTGAAATATATTTCGTATTATAGGAGGTTGCTTATAATACCCGGTTCTTCTAAATAGAACCACATCTAATGTTATGGTCCTGTTATGACCAGAAATAAAAACACAAAGAGAGGAATTGAGTAAATTAAATGCATTAACAGAAACAGTAATACAAACATATACAAACGAGAATACTACAGCTGGTGTGTTCGGTCAGACTGTCAGAGCTGACTGCTGGAAACTTGCCTCTCCAAAAAGCAGTACCTGTGCCAATTTATAACTGGATAAATTGCCATAACATTTTCCAGTCCCACTTTCCGCATTATCTGCTCTAGAAATTTGAATTATCATTTTCTGATTTAAAGTATAAGGGGTCTTTTTTTCTTTCTCTAAAATGTCTTCAATGCACACAAGGTTGGCTCATGGTATTTTAACCACCCTTCTGTAGTACGATATATCTATTACTTCTAGTCTCTTCTTCATCTGTGAGAGTATTGCCCAGTATTCATTGCCATATGGGAGGACCGATATTACGTCAGAGTTCCGTAAACTTTTGCATTTGGATTTCAGTGTCGCGCTTCAGTCTTCTATCAAAACTCTCTCCAATTTTTAATTTGCATGTTGCTAATGACCATGCACTCTGTCTTCTTGCAACTAATCTTTTAGCTCTTTCTTCTTCCTTTCCTCCTTGAAAAGACAAATAAGAGTAAAAATAATCGAGTTGAAATATCGAATTTGCTATATATATATATATATATATAGTTATATATATATATATATATATATATATATATATATATATATATATATATTCATATTTAGTTTTCTTGAGGTTTTACTCACTGATTTCATTTTCTCATTGTTTAATTTAAGAATAAAGTATATATATTGAGAAATAAGAATATTCGTACAGAGGATCTTTTATACATTTTACATTAGAATCTCTAATTTAATTTATGGCTAGGAGGCTACGGTAACTTGCCTGCCCGGTTGGAGCCGCCATTTGAAATTTAGTGAAAGCGCGTTAAGGAATTTTTTTTTCTTTTAGAATTATCACTAATTTGCAAGTGTGTGTTTTTTTTTTTACTTAAAGCACATTCAGCAATTTTTTTGCTTTTAAAATTATTGCTAATTTGTATGCGTGGTAAAAAATATCTGAATAAAAGTGATCTCAGCAGCCAAGCAGGCTGGACTTTTGTCTTCCCTAATTTATAAGTTCCTAGATGTAAAATTTGTAGCATTATCAAGAAGTACAACTGGACTCGTTGTGTCGAGAATAAATAAGGACTGGGAGACAATGGTTAATCTCTGAAAGAATGGAATGGAAAATTGTCAGAGATATTTCTAAGAATCCTCACTTAGCAACAAATGATATTGTCAATGGTGTAAAGAAATCAGTGTAGAATTTATCGATGAAGACAGTCACTAAATGCTTTCATCGATCAGAACGTTGATATTTTTGCCCAAGGAAAACTCCCTTGCTTAAGACTAAACTCATAAATTGTAGATTAGATTATGCTAGAAGCCATCTAGAACATGGGAGTAAATATAGGAATCCTGTATTATTGTCAGATGAAACCAAACTAGAATTATTTGGTCACATGAAATCTCGTTATGGATGGAGGAAAATGAATGACACCCACAAACCAAAAATACCCTTTCTACAGCTATGTACGGTGGTGGGAGCATTGCGGTGTTGCTTTAATGATCTCATGCTTCTGGACCAGGAGAACTACTCAGAGTCCAAGGTGTCAATTTATAAAGCGCGGTATTTGACTCTTCTTAAAAATAATATAAAACAATGTGAACAAAAGATGTCTTTGAGGTGCCACTGGACGTTTCAACAGGAAAATGACCCAAAACAAAAGTTATGAATTTTTAAAAATCCTTAGATGACAGAAGAATTAAAGTATTGGTGTGCCCCACACAAAGTCATGATCTAAACCTTACTAAAAATTTATGGGCATATTTGAAGAAAAAATTAAGGGAAAGAAGTCATTTTAATGTGAACGAGCAAGAAGGTATTACCAAGGGTGCAAAATGTGTGCGTAAGTAAAGAACTATCAAAAAGGTTAAAGGCAATGATCAAAAATAAAGGTTACACAATTCATTATTGGGGAAAGTTGTCCAAGAATTATGTTCTGTGTTAAATGTTTTTGGGTGTTTTTGTGCTATTGTTTGACATTAAAATAAAAAATTATTGTTGATATCACTGCACATTCTTTAAAATCATTTGTTAAAAATGCGCATGAAGTTTTCGTGAAAATTTAGGTATTACAACTTTATTTTAATCATATAAGTCGGTTGGTGTGGGGAAATAATTCTGTCCTTAACTGTATGTAATAAACAATAAAATGGTATATTTTACTACATTTGCGCTTACGGACACATCACATTGAAATACCAGTTCCTGTATGATCACAGAAATTAAGCGATTATAAATCATTATTATAATAATTACAATCTAAAAATATTGTATGGCTTTAAATAACCTGAAAAGAATTGATTAACCATAGACAACAAATTAATCAATCATTTTTTTTTTTTTTTACAATTGTTTAATGTACAAAGCAGATGGTTAATGCTAATGAACTTTTCAGATTTTATATTGACATATGAATTATTTCAGTTTAAGCTATGTGATTCAAGATATTTTTCAGATTTAATTAGACGAAGGAATTCCCTGGAAGCTTAAAAATTTCACATTAATCTATTACTTACAAAAAAAATCAGAAATAAGTGAAATTCTAATATTATGCCCAACATAATTTCTATATGACACGTGCATTTAGAACATGAGCAATCATAGCTCTCTGATACTTTTTCCTTTGCAGAGCCTGCCGTCACGCTATCCATCCATCTGTACAAGCATGTTGTCTTCCTCTATCACTTTTGTCCTCATTAAGCTCGGTTAAGTTTCTCAAGTAGTTCTTCCTCATCACGCGCCCAGAAATTTTTTAGCAGGAGAAAGAAGCATAAGACGATTGAAATTAATGCTTTTTTATTGATATATATATATATATATATATATATATATATATATATATATATATATATATATATATATATATATATGTTATGATCCCTGTTTATAAATTCCAGTTGCTTAAGGTCTTTTTTAAAATTTTTTTAAAGCTGTCATCTGTGCAT
>CAHIKZ030003963.1:0-148023 GCA_903632075.3 Acanthosepion pharaonis
CCCTGTTAGGCGTACTATATAAAATGAACTCTGTTGACGGGAATAGCATTGAAGACCCCCGAAATTTCCCCAAAGCACCAGTGGTAATAACCCGTGTGAGAGATACGGGGGGAGAGGCTACTGAAAAGTGTGGAACCACTTATTCAAGGCCAGAGCAACCTTCCCCAATATTTGAATTTTTGAAATCGAAAACGATAACTTGAAAAAAACTAAGACAATTTTGTTCTGGGAGGGTCCCTGTATTGCTCCACCCCTCCTTATATAGGGCAATTAAATTAATATACCCCACGGACGTCGGTGGGATTGTCTCAGATGGTCGGATGACGACGGAGCTGGGAACAGGGAGCCTGGGACATTCCGTCGGGGTCCTTACCGCTGCAGATTTCCGCCCAGTATGTGAATAGTTTTATTTGCTTTTATTCTTCTCTTCTTTTTTGCAGGCTTAAACGATGTCAATCAAGTTAGCCAGTCTGAATGCGAATGGCTTGACGGATCGGGGTAAGGCGGCCCGCCTGCTCCGGGATCTCTTTTCATTCGGCGTGGATGTCGCCACGATCGAAGATACCCACTTTGTTTGCAGTTCCGATTCGTGTGTGCTGTCTAGCGACTTTGTTGTTTATTCAGCATATGGGAACCGAGCTGCCAGAGGGGTTTCTTTGCTGGTTAGATATACTCTTGATGCGAAGGTGGACCTTGTGCATACCGATGCCGAGGGCCGGTTGATCGTGGCCGATATTGCCGTGAAAAGTGGTTCGTTTTGGGTCGTTGCGACCAGTGGGGAGCGGGTTTCATTTTTTCGGCAGTTGGGGCCGTTCCTGGTGGATTCAACGCACCTAGTCTTAGTGGGGGATTGGAATGCCGTCCTGGGGCCCAAATTAGACAGAGGCGGGGAGCTAGTGGGTGTTGGGGCGATCGTAGCCTGGTTGACCTGATCAACGATTTTAGTTTCTTTGATAGATACCGGGTCGGTTACCCCGGGGGGAAAATGTGGACGTAGACTAATAGTTGGCCTCCTGACAAGGTAGTTAGCAACCTTGACAGGATGTTAGTCAGAAGAGCCGACATAGAATTGTTAGATTGTCCCACGTTCCACTGGGTAGGCTATACTGACCACAAACTTGTTTGTGGCCGTGTGGCATTAGACCATAGGCCTAGAATGGCTGGTTACTGGAAGTTCAATCTGTCCTTACTGAACAGGCGGGACTTTCAGGAGCTGCTAACCAGCTTAGTGCAGCGGGATCTAGTGGGGGCGGTTATCGGGAATAAGTGATGGAATAGACGTAAGTGTAGGATTAGGTCTTTCACCATGGATTTCAGCAAACGGCTTGCCCTAGATAGAGCTGGAAAGGTGAAGACAACGCTAGTCTTTCCCGGGCGGTGGCTGGGGGGATCCCCTAGAGATAGCATTAGCTAGGGAGGCCGTGGAGCGTTCGAATAGCGAGCGCTACATGGGCCAGGTAATTAGACATAGGTTAAGCAAGATGTCTTCCGAAGCTGTGAACATGGGCGCAGATCTGCGCAAGGAAGAGGTCCGTCGAGGTGGCGATCGTTACATTCGTGAAGTCGTTACCCCGGAGGGACGTACTCTTCGGGCCTCTGATGACATGTGCGAAACGTTTTGGCGTCATTTCGAGAGCCGGTTTATCAAGGAAGCTGGTCTCCGTGAGGAGGAGTTTCGCAGCTATTTAGCTGACTTTCCACGGCTTTCGACGACTGAAGAGGCTATATGCGAGGGAGAAGTCTTCACGGCATTGAAGAAGCTCGGCAGAGGCAAGTCGCCCGGTCTGGATGGTTCGCCCTATGAATTGTACTTGAAGCTGTCGCACATCTTTGTCCCGATTTTGACTGTGGTGTTCAACAACTGGTTCCGGTCGGTTTTCCAGGGGTGTGATCACGCTGTTAAAAAAGAGCAAGGGTGTTGGGCGGGATTTAGATGATTATAGACCCATGACTCTGCTAAACAGAGTTAAAGATTTTAACCAAGCTCCTGCAGGAACGTTTGCAGTCAGTTGCCGAGTCTCTGTTGGATCCTGAGCAGACTTGTGCTGTGAGGGGCCGAACAATTCAGAGCAACCTGCATCTGATCCGTACGATCATAGTGGGTGTAAAAGACAATGATGAGGCCGCGTTGATCAATTTAGATCAGTCCAAGGCATTTGATAGGATTGACCATCGCTAGCTTGTGGCTGTCCTGCAGGCCGCCGGATTCGAACCCGACTTCTGCCGCTGGATTAGCCTCCTGTATCGCTCCCCCAGTGCTGTGGTACAGGTGAACAGGAAACTGTCAGGTGCTTTTGCGCTGTCTAGGTCGGTCCGTCAGGGTTGTCCACTGTCGCCTCTACTTTATGCTTTGGCGTTGGAGCCTCTCCTTCGCCAGATGAGGAACGAGGCTTGCAGTCCGGCCCTACGCGGAATGGCCGTTCTTGGAGGGGCTCGAGCCAGGGTTTCTGCGTACGCCGATGTCGTATCTGCTTTCGTGTCGTCTCGCAGCGACATTGAGGCGGTACTGAAAGCGCTTGACCGGTACAAGAAAGTGACAGGGGCCAAGATTAACCGCGACAAGTCGTCCGGCTTGCGGTTAGGTGCCTGGAAGGGGTTCGATCTTCCGGGCCGCTTCGGTTGGACGAACGGTCCTGTCCGCGTTCTTGAAGTGTGGTTTGGACCCGACCTCCAACTGGAGGAAAAATGGTCTTAAGTCCGAGCAACAGTCGACGCTGCCGGTCAGACTTGGCGTCGACGGAGGTTGTCCGTGAAGGGCAAGGCGGAGGTGTGTGCTACATACATTTTCTCGATTGTCCTTTATCGATTGTCCCTACTTCCTCTCTGTCACGACCATGGGAAGCCGCTCAAGCTCTCGCTATCTTCCATTTTATGGAGGGGACGCGGGAATCGGGTCGACAGACGAGTCTGTGTACAACGTCCGTGTCATGGGGGGATGGGATTGCCACAGTTATGGAGTCACAAACGTGCCTCCAGGTTGGCTTTCCTACGCCGCGCGTTGACTGGAGGAAATCCGATTATGGCGGGGATTGTTAGGAACGCGTTCCATCGCCTGACTATTAATCTCCCCATCTCGCGGGTTGAGCGCCATCGTAAGCCCCGGGATCAATCGGATTTCCTTCACGAGTGTCGGTCGTCCTTGTTGTCCGTTCCTCGGTCTAATGACCTTTCACGGCCTGGGAAGGTATTCTATCGTCTTTTTGTGGAGAGGGTCGCGAACTACTGATCTTGGGCGCCAGCGGCGGATTACCTCAGTAACCCAGAGTTTTCGCTTATCTGACGATTGGCTCGGAATCGGTTGCCTCTCAACGACATGGTCTTCATATGGGGATTGGCGGATTTGCCAGACTGTGAACGGTGTGGCCTTGGTTTAGAAGAAACGGCTTTGCACGCCTTCTACCATTACCCCTGGGTCCGCCCCTTATGGGACCATGTCGGCGAGCTGACGGCTCGTCTCGCTCCCGAAAAGCTTGTACTCATCGATCGCGCATACGCTTGTGACAATGTGTCGCCCCCGTATTCAGGTGTGAAATGGATGGTGTTTCTGACGCTTCTGGCCACGGCTCCAATGGTGATTTGGACGACGCGACAGGAGGAAGTCTTGTGAGGCAACCGTCTTTCTCATCAGGATCTGATCCGATTCTTTGAGCATCAGCTCAAGATGAAGATCAGAACTGGTAGAAAACGCTTGCATTCGACAGTCTTCAGCGAAAAGTGGGTGACTGAGGCGAGCTTGGTTCGTTTGAACGAGGCTAGCCTTGATTTTCTCTTTTAGGTCAAGCCTACATCACATCGGGGCGGTTTCCTGTGGAGCCCTCTCCTTGGTTAGGTTAGACAAGCTTTGTTTACCTAATTAATGTGAGTAAGTGTTGTTCCCGGCCTGTTCCCGACCACATCTTTGGTTATGATCCAGGTTGAGATTCCCAACCTCCCCAGTTTGTTTTGGCCCCCTTTTATCTCGTCTAGGTCAGCATTATATTTTCCCATGCCCGTATGATTCTTCTATCCCTTTCCCATTCCCTTAACGAGAGTGTCTCTTGATTTTGTCTCATCGGCAGAATACAGCAGCCTCTCTGTTTTGAGGGTTGGACTTTTATGAAAACGCTAGAAATTCGATCGAGTCTAGTTTAATGATTACAATGGTTAAAAGTACAAGGCTTTGACAAATGCAAATCGTTTTTTTCTTTTTAATTAGACACCCCCGTACCTGAAAGTCAGCTCTGAATTGTAAAATACAAAACTCAATAAAACAAAAATATTATTTAATTTCAAATGCTTTTATTTGCTTCTAGTTGTTTTTTATGAATATGGACAATATTTTCTGAAAGAAAAAATTTTTTTCGATGAAAAATAAATTTTTAATACAATTATTTGTTATTTCTTAATTATAATAGACTTTTACATTTAATTTTTTTAAAATATTATAAAATTAGTTAAAAGCCGCATCAGGTTTCCTAAGTCTCCTTATGAGATAGATTTTTTTAGCGCGTTGTAAATTGTATCATTTTGACTAATCAGAAGATCCGCAGTAATTAAAAAATGTAATTTTGTGTTTATAATCGGGCTGTAATTATAAAGTACGGAAGACCAACCAGAATACAGTTAAGTTGCATTATTTGAGTTAAGCATTGTTCTCTGCTGTTAAGGCCTTTACTTTTGCGAAACACGTGTGGAGAAGTTAATTTGATTTTTCAATTTCAACTGAGAAGGGTACCTACAAGTATCAGTATCATCTTATGAAATTTATATGATCTTATTTTTATATTAATCTCAGTTATGACATTTTTGCATAAATGAAATCTCAAAATGAATAATAAAACGAATGGAAATACAACTAACACAGTAAAATGTAATAAATATACATAAAACTATAGTATTTTACGTACACTTCTGATAAAATTTCATAAGAAAGGTACCTATGAATTAATTAGATACCTTTCTTATGAGATATGAAATTTAATCTCACTCTTAACAGTCTTATTCTAATTTCTTTATAATATATTTTCCATAAAGCATCGTAAACGTAAAGGTGAAAGCTAAGCACAAAAAAAATTAGACCGCTGAAAGTTTTCCTAAAAAAATAACGAGGTAAATAATTTGTTCACTTAAATGTAAATTATTTCACTTTTCTCCTTCCGTAGAACAAATTAGCCTCACAGAATCCATCAATATGTCATTCATCACCTGTCAAGTGACGCGAAAGTTTATGACCTGCTTTGTTTTATTTTCAAATTACATCTTTTCGGCACAGAAGCTAAGTTAAGCTTGGTTCAAAATACTTAAATAAACATTATAATTTCTGATTTTCTTAAAATAAGTTTTGAAAAAATGATAATTGATATTTAAAAGAATTTCAAAGTGAGATTTCAGTTTTTTATAAAATGGAAAAAATGGTCAATTTGCTGATCAAAAAAAAAAAAAAAAAGATTTTTAATGAAAATTTCGGACGTGCTAGGAAAGATTAAAAAATGTAAAAAAAAATACTCCCCAAATACTTTGATCTTTCCTCTTAATAGTAACAAAAATATTTAGACGATAAAATTTGGTTTTCGTCTAGTTTGGCGTCTTTCTCATCATGCTATGCTCTTTTTTTTGTGATCTCGTGAATGTACCTAATATAAGGTCTGACAATATTTTTGCTTTGAACAGGAGTAGATTTTTTGTTCTTTTTTGACATTTTTTTTAAGGTTTGGATTTTTGGTATTTTTCAAAATCTGCTACACCTCCATATGTCTAGTGTCCCTGTCTGAACTTTGAAATTCTGTTCACTAATTATTTATTTTATTTTGTATTTTTAAAAATGTTATCTTTTATTCATTATTAATTTTTCTAGCTATCTGTCTTCTGATGTTACTTTTCACCACAGCTACTCCAATCGACAGTAAACAATACAGATTGGAAATAAGAAATAGACTCCAGGTGAGATTGAACTTACAACGTTTTTACTTCAGGAAATCTATATACAGCAGCTGCTCTACAGATTAAGCTACTGGGACTATTATTATTAATATTAGTAGTGGTGGTGGTAATATTGATTTATTCTTTATTAGATAAAATATTGTTAACCAATATTAATTTTTGATTAGTATTGTTTAGTATTGTTGAGAAAATGCTTGCAATCCCAAAAACAAACAGACTGGTCAGGTCAAGGAGAGAGAAAAAAGCAATAGTATTTGAGTTGCAAAATATATTGCCACTTTTCCGTGATGTATAACTGCCGAATAATATGGAAGGTAAATTTAGGAATAAAAAAAGATTTTTCCTTCCTTTTTATGCAACTTCAGGGAAATTAATTGTTGACAATCCTTCATTTGATAAAAAGCAAATTCGCTTCCAGTTATATTTCTTAATATACTTTTGCAAAGAATATTGATTTGTGCTACAAAAATTGCATAAAACATTCAGTTGACATTTTTTTTTGCTGTTGAATGAAAAGAAAACTCAATCATAAACCATGTGGTACTTAATGGAGCTTAAAAAACCAGGGTACATGTACACTAATATTTCTGAAGAAATGTTAGCTGCCTTCATTGATATTTGTGAAATGGCTTAATCTTCCATAAATAATTTAAAGAAAGAACTGAATTTATTTGAATTATTGTTTTTTTTTAACTAATTGTTCACCTAATACAAGGCTCAAGAGCTACTCAAGGTAGAGAGTTACTGTTTGAAGTTGGGGCATGGAAGAAGAGGAGGTAAAAATGGTTAACTCCTTGTATAGCTCCAGTAAGTACCTGACTCCTCATGTTATCCTCTACCTTTAAAAGAGCCAGGTCAGGCTGAAAATGGAGTCCTGTTATATTTTGGAGTTGTTTGGTTTTCACTTTCTAGTCTTGATAGAGTTCAGAAGTGTCTCTGAGTCTTTGTGGGTGACAAATTATTCTCCACCCAACAACCTCTCTCTCACAGGTGACACGTGGCAAGCCTCTTACTGCTCTTCTATGGAAAGTGCTCCCATTAACTGCATTCCTTGCTGCCGCCAGGTCTAAGCCTCATGATTAGGACTCGCCATGCCACTCACATTGTAGCAAACCAAGCACATTCCCTCTGTATTCCATTGGTGAGAAGGAAATTACACTAAAATAGCTTCTTGCCACAAACCACTACTCTGTGGAACTGACTTCCAAGAGGATGTTTCCCTGATCACTACAATCTTAACCTGTTCATATATAGTCTACCATTATATTCCCCTTGTATTTGTATAAACTACTACTAAACAATCTTCTATCTTGAGTGGACCCCCAGGTTTTATTTGTATTGTAAAAAAAATAAGTGTGATTTATGAGGATATTTATGAAAGATAACTGATAACTCTAGGCTTCAGTTGTTAAAGATGTGAGAGTCAGTGTTTTTGCCAAGCATCATCTGGCTGTGTTCAGGTGTTCATTATTTGGGCTTTAGGGAATATCTTGTATTACTTTTTTTTCTTGTTCCTGTGATGCCATTTCTTGTTCATTCCTAATGAACCAGAGTGTGGTATTTTGAACATGTGCCCATTTCCTCTGTAACATGTTTTCTTCTACTAATCTCCTAGTCCTGGATATGATGATAAACTACATCAGGCAGCAATGCCTCTGACTAGAAGGTTTTGAGGAGTGTAGAACCACCTCTTAACTGCACCTGTTAGGATCCCAGCTATGGGCAAATAGTGAACTTCTTACAATTTCTGAAATCAAAGTGTATTCCAAAATATAACTTCCACAAAACTGCAAGGTGCGATGGATAAATTGTCGCCTAAATTATACAAAAATGAAAATAACACTGTAACTTCATTTTAACACATATTTACCAAAATTACATAATATCTTGAAATACTAAAGAGTAAATTTATTCAATAAAATCCCCATTGGCTTCGACCACAGGCTCCAGATGCCTTTGAAATCTCCTGCATCTCTTCTGGGTGGTCTCCTTGTTTAAGTTGGTGAATACTGCCATAATCTTTGCCTTTAGTTCATTTTTGGTGTTACAAGGAGTTTTGTTGGGCTCTCACTCAGCTGCAGTTCCACACATAATATTCAAGAGGATTGCATTCTGGGGGGATCAGTGGTCAGATGTAAGAGGTGATATGGTTACAGAAATTGTCTAACAACTACAACTGGGTTCTCCTGCTTGTGTGGATTGGTATCGAGAAAATCTCGATCCAAGACAAAAAAAAAATCCATGACAGTGCAGGTCAGGGAAATGAGCAAAGGTACTTTTGTGAAAAAAATGTTTCTCTGTCAGATAACTTGTGTTGTATAACAAAAGTAAAAAAAAAAAAAAACTGAGGAAAACACATTTCTTTTATATAACCACTTCAATGATCATGTGATAAGAGGCCATCATATCTTGATCACCCTGTGGGGCATTACATATTGGACAGAGCCAAACCATCTTCCATTTATCAGAATGTGATGGATGAGGAGGTACTGCAGCTACCCCAGCAGAGGACAGTAAGGGCATCACTTCATCTTCACTTGCTAATAGAGACAACGTGAGCAAAAGCAGGTTCTTCAAAGAGTTACCTGCGCCATCCCACACTGCTTGACCCTGGCCATCCTGACAACACCATCCCTTCCATTGATCAGCTCTACAACCCCACCTAGAATCCAAAAAGGTCTGGTTTTAAGAGGGCTTTTAATTATTACCACATTCCCAACATTCAGCCTGTTATGGAATGGCATCCTAGAGTGGCCCAAGGCCTCTCCCTGGGGCTCAAAAGGTACTTGTCATACTACTGGGCCCTAAACTTTTCTAGACACCAGTTCCTCATCCGCATAGCTTTGACGAGTTTTTCCCTACTGGGGGTCGGGCAGTGAGGACACACAATCTTCCAGTTGTTCAACAGCAGCCCAGGACTCCCATTTGACTGCAAAACATGCTCAGTGTTACTGCTTCCAGCTCTCCCTCTGCCGTTTCTTGATAGGTTAGGGATGATTATTGACAAAAAAATATAACCAAAACAATTCTTAATGACATTGTCTTTTTCAATTTTTTGTATTTTGCTTCTCCAGAGGGTGTGGGAAAATTGATGGTTCAGGTGGGAGGAGTAAGGTACTTACCTGGGTTGTTGTTCTGGACATTAAAAGTTATCTTCTTTTTACCAATTTTTAATGTCCAAAACAACAACCCAGGTAAGTATCTTACTCCTCCCACCTGAACCATCAATTTTTCCACAATGGTACAGTCCTGTTGCCAGACATAGGGTCTTCCAGCAGTCACCCTCTTTGACTAGCTCCTTGAAGCATTTGATATAGGCTTCTGTGTTGAATCTGAGGCCCTGTGGGAAAATGAATGGAGACATAATGTTACCATCACTCCAACACCTTCATATAATCACAATTCAACACAGCCAACATTTTCCAAATCCTCTGTACTGTCCTTAGGTTGACACCCAAAACATTCTGAAAAGTTTGCATTGGAGCTTCTGGCATGAATGCCAAGCAGTACACCATGCCATTTCCAGATTTCTGGAGGAGTGAATTGTCATGGTGCTCTTTTTCTCACATATTCTCTTTTTCTCAATTGACCCTACTATAGTGTTCAGTCAACAAAATCAAAAACAAGCAACATGCATGTGTGAAATTAAAAATATAAAATAGCGACAATTTACACATCGCATCCTGTACAACATAAGATGCATTACTACTTGTAGCAATCATGCTGACACAAAAATGTATATACACAAAAGCTGAATATCTGAAAAATGATGATGGCTTGCTGGAACAGATGCTACCCTTGATCCTCATCATTTTGACTATAGAAAGCATAGATTTATTGCATAAAAAGACAATTGTGGCACAAGTTGAGGTGATGTTGGTCATCTCTATCATAAATTTAACTAATCTGATTCACGACCCATTCATTCATTGACCATAGAATGCTATTATTTTTTGCTTCGAGGCCTTTTTATACCCTGAACCAGTCTTACAATTAAGCTGTTTAAGCTTTTTCTATCAGTTATTTTAAAAAATGTGGGAATGCCACCATGATAGAACAAAAGTATTAATTCTTGGTTTAGTCATTTCAGCAGTTTTACCATTAGTTTTAGAAGAAATTTATTTTAATTTCCAGGCATTTAAAATTTCTTAAAGGATTCTAGTGGTGTTATTATGAAGGGAAAAAGTAAGGTTATTATATTGGCAAGATGCTAACGTAAACTTAGAAGTATTGGTCTAGATTATGTTCATCTGTTGACCAAACTCTGGCAAATCATTTTTCTTTCTTTCAGAAATTAGCATATATATATATATATATATATATATATATATATATATATATATATAAATATATATGTTATATGGACCACATATGGTCGGCAGACTGAAGCTGTTTTCTGTGTGCTGTTATCCTCTTCTAACCTATTATCCCAGTTTGTTGGAGCTGCTGCCATGTAACCAGGGTGGTAGTTATATTGTAGAGTACTGCTTATACTGACCATTTTTTGTTTGTATGTTTCTGGATTGCTACTTATGACTTTTGCTCAATGTTGCTCAACCTCTTTTTACACTGAATGGATGGTGGGAGTTGAAGTTGATGTAGTCTTTGGTGAATGTTGGCTTGTGGTATACAGATGTCTTGAACTCTCTGCTCTGTTCAAGATATTAGTACGTCCAGGAAGACGTGTTGTCATTTTCTTATTCCATTGTGAACTGTATCAATGATCTTATTTAGTTCATATGGTCCAGTAGTAGCTAGATATCCTCCTGGTATGACCACAGTATGAAGATGTCATCTATGTATCTCAGCCATAGGGTTGGTGTTAGTGGTGTTGACTCTAATGCCATTTCCTCATAGTATTCCATATAAAAGTCTGCAATTGCTGCTAATAATGGTGTTCCAATTGCTAAGTCCCCATCCTGTCAATATATGTCTGACCACATTCGTAAGTAGTTTGGATACAGAAAGTCAGCATCTCATCGGGTTATCTATTGGTATACTGGTCCGTCCTCCTAGGGAGTAGTCTGAGGCCAGTCTATCCCTCACTACCAAGAGTGCCTCCTCCATGGGAACCTTGGTGAACAAACTCACCATGTCCAGGCTTACCATCTGGTTGGATTGAATGGGATCTTTCATTATTTCCATGAAGTGGACAGAGTTCTGAACACATGATTGTCTTTTCGATTAATGAGTTGATCATATTGTTTAGAACTGACTCCTCTGAGCTACTCAGCTGGTGTTGATTGATACTGACTATTGCCTTTACTGATTGGTGAAGGACCTTGTTTGTCATCTTCTGGCCTTTCAATCTAATTGTTAAATAAAGAGTTCAGTTCACAAATTCAGTCACCTGAAGAAGGCCAGAGCATATAAGGGCCAAAACACTTTGAAAATGAGGATAATAGTCCGAATAATATAAATACAAGTAATCATAATACCTCATCCCAGAGATCTAGACAGATAATAAAAGAATAGTCATATAATTAATATTGAAAGCCATCCTTAAAATATTATAATCCTCCTTAGTCTGGTGCTTCTGCTATAGATTTGATAATTCTTGAGGAAATCCAAAGAATCTGCAATGTTATCAGTCCTGACCTAGCATCTCGGCATCACTCATTTTCCCACCACCATGACATAGCTTCTCAGTGCCTTTTCTATAAATATTTTCATGGTAATTCTTTTTGCTTTTCTCTTTGGTACTTTGACTTTATGAATTTAAGTGCAGTACTAGATTGGCAGCTAGGTCTCATCATTTTACAATTGAAATTGCTAGATGTAATGGTAAGTTATAATGGTAAGTTCTAGGCTAACAGTTTCTTCTCTTACACTTCTCGCTTGCAAAACTCTCTTCTGGCCTGTTGCTTTCTAGTCAATTTCAATCTTCAAAAATTTAAATGCTATTGAGATGTAATGAGTAAAAAAAAAATAAAAATAACAATCCTGGATGAAGGTATTTATTGGTGTTTTATAGTAGTTGGCTTCATGCCAGACAAAAAAAAAACAATGTTTTCACACAGTCACAGCCTCTAGTGAAATTGATAACTTGAATCATACTCTCTCCTATTGACATTCATATTTAGTTACTCTGTCACTCGTGTAGACATCTATGAAACAAAGATGGGCCTGACTTTGGTTTCTCTTGCTGGATTTGTGGGGGTAACTCAACTGATAATAGCAGGTAGGAACAAAAAACCGTGAGGAGGGTAACCAAAAAACCTTCTCACAAGCCAAAAGCCCTCTGATCCACAAAAATTTAGTGATCTAGCAGTAATCAAGTCTAGAAGTTTATTTCCAAGCTGTCATTACTGCCTCTTGATTGCCATGATGCCACTGATGAAAACTTTTTGGCCTAGCATATGTGCTGATTCCTTAAGTTTACAAATTTTCCAATGATGTTATTTGTCTATGATCTTAACCTGATCCCACAGAGGACAGTGATCTCCCTTCTCTCTCCATATGTGGTCAGCCATGCCTGATTTTTCTGCTTCCCCTCATGTTAGAGCTTTTTAGTGTTCTTGAAGCCTTACCCTAAGGGGGCGGCCTGTCTCCCCTTTATATTTCTTTCCACAGCTGCACAGGATGGCATACACACAGACTTTAGTCATGTTCTCCTCTCTTGGGGGGGGGGGCTTACTCGGAAGAGATATCTGCGAAGTGTTGTTCAGCTTTTGAAGATTGTCCTGATGTTATATGGATTACTGACCCTTTGTATTTTCTCTGATAACCCCTTTACATAAGGCAGGCAGACTGTTTTCTGAGTGTTGTTGTTGTTATCCTATTGTTGTACCTGCTTATCCCAGCACTGCCAAGCCAAAAACATGCCAAGCCAAAAAACTATTCTTTGATTTAATTTATATTATCTTCAGTCTCTAGAGTGTCATCATATTCTGGATTTGGATTCCATATATGTGACAAGTTGGTTAAGATTCTGCAGCCAGAGATTCTATGAAATTATTACATTTTCCCAAATGTCCTGTCTTTGTTTAAGGCAATTTACTATAAATGTTTTAGCACAAAGGAACTACAACATGCCTAAATCCTCCAAAATTTGCACCCATGTCTAAATGAGAGTGCATTTATATTTAAAAAAAAAAAAAAAACTATTTTGGAGTCTTCATAAGAACCAAATTATTTTGTATTTCTTATAAACCATTTCCCAAATTTTCTTGACATGTTATCTGCATCATGGGCCAAAGTTGGAAACTAATAAACAACAAAAGAAAATACAATGGAAAATGAGTGAAATTGATGTGAAAAAAATTTCAAGACAGCCATTTTTAGGGATTTATGAACACATTAATTTGATGAATTCTCAAATTTTGTTATTTATTAACACTTGTAGCCTAAAATGTTACCTCCATTAAACTGGAAATTTAAACACAGGGTCATATTGTTCTCAATGGGAAGTAAATTCTGTTAGACATTTCTTGTTTGTTTTTCAATCAAATTTGTTGGATATTGTTAATTGCTGCTTCTTACCATATTATTATATACACAAATTATTATATAAACATATGCTATTTTTAATAGATATTTATTATACCTATTTTGAAAGTTACTGTTTTTGATGTCCATGTATTTATTTCCCTTAGACCATAATTTTATTCTTCTAAATTGCTATAATTTGATATTGAATTAAATTGAGAATTTATTGGAATTCTGGAAATTTATTATAATTTGAAAATATTATGTTTATTTGTGAAATATAGTTCAATTACAAAAATACAAAAACCTAAACACATTTTTAATCAAGTGGAATTTAAGTGTTTTTAACATTTATGTCATTGTCACCAAATGGAAACTGGCTACATAATTATTTCTGTTTGTGATGTGGGTAGGTGCAAGATATTAATTTCAGCATTTTCAGAGATTTCTCTCATATAATATCTACACATTTTTTCCTGCATCTAAGCCTAATTCTCCTCATACCAAGCACAACTGTATGGCTTGTAAAAAATTATAGCAGTGTTTATATAATATTATATATGTTTATATCATTATAAACAATTATAGCAGTGCTGTCATTCATAGAGTTTAAATTAACTTGTAGATAAGAAGAGATGTTAACTAAAATGACATTGTGAAGTACTACAGATGAAAGCAAGATCCATGAAAATGTGCTGTCAATATGAAATGTCTGAGGTATGTAACAAATTAAAAGTATTGTTGAACTAGTGCAAAAAAACCTTGAAGATTAATCAAGTAGATTTTCAATTTAATGGCTCATGTTCTAGTCTAACAGACCATTACTACTCTGAAGTTTGGTGAATTTGGGCCATACTAAATACATCATACTTGCAGTTTTGTTCCAGACTATGCTAAACTGTAAATCTCAACAATAAAACCATGATTGTATTGTTTTGAATGATCTCCTAAACATTGATTTTATGAAGTCAGTGATCTTTCCAATGAAAGAAATTCAAATTTTCTAATAGGGTATTGTCTATCCATTACCAATATTTCATTATACTGATTTCCCAATAATGATATCAAATTATCTCCTAACAATTTGTGCTCTTTTAAATACCAAGTGTCTTCAATTGGCCAATTTGATGATGCCATCAATTTTCAAGGAATTGAAAGCAAAGACTAAATGAAAGCAAATAATATTCCAGAAGTAATAATAATAAAACGCTAAATCTGAACAACTTGATCAGTTTAGGTTTCCCTTGTTTTAAGGAAAACAATTTATTATGGAGTAATTCTGAAAATCTTACAAAGTCTTTGACTTGCAAACATAAAAAAGGATATGATTGATATTCAAATAAGTAGCAAAATACTTTCTCATATTTCAAAAGAGATGCAGACTAATTGTTCTTTAAATGTTTTTCTTTAACCAAAACAATAAGAGCAACCATATTCCAAAGAAGAGTGATTCATCATGGAGAACTTAGACTGCATACATAATTGACAATCTTTATTTAAAAAGAAAATAATTATACCTGAAATAGATGATAGAATTTAATGAATATGTTGGTAAAATGCAATGCTAATAATTGAAAGTTATCTTTTTAACCTAAATAGAATTTACATGATTTCTAAACCTTGAGATTTTAAATTTAGACTTACCTTTAATGTTTGCAGCAGCTTTCATCATGTAAATTTTGTGACAAACATTTATTAAAGTCATCTTAATCAAGCATATGGCCCAAATATAGTGAGAACTATGCTCACAACAATGAGAAATTGAGCTATTTGACGCAATGTAATGGTTAGTAAATTTATTTCACCAAATCAGTTACAGATAAGTAGTGAGTTCAATCCTGACTGGGTGCTTCATACTTTCTGGCTTGTGACACATCTAAGCTATGCTTAATAAATCAAGAGTTTTTTGATTTTGCATCACAGACTAAATACAACACATGTATGGTAGCATGGGAGAATAAACAAAACAACAATACCATTGGTGAGGTAAAATAAAAAGAAGATAAAAATTATAAATATAAAATTCTTTTGTATTTACTGCTGCAGCAGATGCAAGTAGAATGTCTTTGTGCAGGTGAGGTGTAGCAATTTTGAATGTGGGTAGAGTTGGTAAGGCATGGAGTTGATGCATTGGTTGGTCAGTTGACTGAGGTTATGGTAGTGAGGATAAGAGAGGCCTGAAGTGGATTAATGAATCGTGATCACGCATAATCCCGGTTGGATGGGAAATCAAAGGAAAACAGCAATAACCATCCTGTGAGGAGGTGTGAAAAGATAGCAGAATTGTTGATATAAGGTTATTTAGTTGACATTGGTCAGGGAAGCGATTTGGTGTAAGGGTGTTGTTAGTAAAACCAGGAGTTAACAGATATGTTGGGTCATAGTGAAGATGTTGAGAGGGGTCTGGAGTGGATTAGTCAAAGCACAAATCTAACTTTGTTGATACAGAGGGTATGAGCAGAATGACTGTGAGTATGGTGTGGATATTTGGAGGAGAGTGTGTCTCAAGCAGATATGTGTCAAATCAGTTGAATAGAATCACCATGTTGGTGTTGAGAGTAGCCAGTTTGTTGATCATGTTTTTTATCACTCATAAGCAGAATTCTTATAAATAAAATGTACAGGCTCCTAAGCTCATCATTTGTTTATATTATTTCTCTGGCAGCAACTTTCACGATTGGTTTATTTTATGTCTTGTATTTTTGATGGGATTTGTTTTGTGGGCCAGATATCATGCTCAGAGCACCTGCACAAAAATGACCTTTTTAAGTTTTGCTTTCTTAATGCTCACATCTTGATGACATGCACAGTGAATCTGAAAGAGATGTAATTTGCAGCAGAGTATAACACATGTTAGCTGTTCAGCATTTTTATTCTAAAACCCAATGCTATGCTAAATAAAGGAGATGACTACACAAATACAAAATAATGTTAAATAACTCAACATTAACATTGTAAATCTCTTCTGAAATTATTGGGCACAAATATTAAAACAGTTATTGAGGCAAAATATCTTTCAGTATCTCAGGGGGAGCCCCTGCCTTTGTAAGCCAGTCTGTGATTTACTTGAAACCCCCAATCCATTCAATTTGGATTTCATCTTAGATCTCTTTAACACTTGCTGCATCAACCCTCAGAAGATGATCACTAACAAGGTTTGTTGAATTCATTGTCTCTACCTGAGAGATGCTTTGTTAGCTTTGCAAAGCACTACAGTTAAAATATTTCCTGTAACAATAAATTAAGAGAATACTGATCCAAGGTGGAAATTGGTTGGAGTAGAGAAACAAATTAGACACTGGTTTGAAGAAATGACCAAAGGTTTATTTTCATTTAGAAGATATGAAAATGTCTCTGGTAAGTAGTATACTGTGACATTCCAATGTGTGGTGTATGAGGTGTGGAGTGAGCATGTGCTTAACCAGGTTGACTGATTGGTAGCTATCAATTTGGGCTTGTCATGTGTGATAGTGTAGTCCATTCTCTTTTTGTGTTCACAGGAGGTCATTTTCAAAGCATAATGGTCAGAAAAGCAATTAGCCATGCTCCAGGTAGCCTCTATGTTTAGTGTGCATGTGTAAAATCTCTCTTCTCTGTGCTCTGTTCATCTCCTCTTATAGCCTATACAAGAGAAATGTATTGACATAGTTATAAGCATCTGTGACAAACAAGAGTTGTGTTGATAATGGCTAGCACTCTGGTATATTTGTGTTTGTTTTAAAATTTGTTTTGAGTGTAGCGTGATATGTGTGTGTGTGTGTGTGTGTGTGTAACTTGACAAAAATTGGTGTGCAGTTATGTTTTTTAATAATTGCATAAATTTGGCTTTAATTAGTTATCTCTAAGTGTGTGTAAATTATGATATCTCTTTCCCCAGCATATTACCCTAGAAAAATGCTGATGTGAAATCAATTGTTTCAACTTGCAAACTCATAACAAATGTTGCTAACATCACCAGAGACATAGCTTTTTGGCTGCAGGTTGGAGAATCTGTCTAAAAAATATTACAATCTTCTTTCACCTTCATGCACACAAAAGAATTGGATCAAAAGGACGTTTTTTGGGGGGATGGGGGGTGTTGACATTGTTATTATTTTAACTACTTTCACTCCATTGGGAATGTTTGTTGTTATAAAAAGCAATGATTTGAATTTTAATAAAACCCAAGCACATGAAAGTGAATTAATGCATTTTTTGTTCTTTGAGAACTTAAAGCTAAAATATTAAACACTATTTATTGATAAAGTTGTTTATTTACAAGAATAATTTTAGATTTACACCATTCTAAAAATGCTAACCGGCTAATACAATGTTTATTATTTATTAATTTAAAAAGAAATAAATATTTTTATTCACAAATTTATTAAAGTTTAAATAAACAGAAAATTATGAGTAACTGTTATTCTAAATTTTGAAAAAAAAAAAACATTTGCAAGGCATTTCTTTTGTGCAACAATTTATTTATTGATTTTAACTTGATGTTCTATAGTCTTGTGAATGAGTATCAACAACATCTGACAGCAAGACCTCTGATCAGGAGATTGGAGGTTTTGAGGAGCATCTAACCACTTCATAATTTCTGTTGTTCATAGGTCCAGACTTATCTAGGGTAGTAGCACCTGTTAGGGACCCAACTATGGACAAATAGTGAACTCCCAAACAAAAATCAAAACCTTAGGAAAGTATAAAAATACATTTTTAAAGTAAAATTACCTGCAACATATTTTTTTGATCGTAAAAGTACCAACAATACATTTTTATCGTAAAATTTCCTCTGATACATTTTTTATAGTAAAACTAGGTGTTGCATGCTTGCTATCACTTTGCAAAGTAAGATATATTCACTACTTGAAATCTTTGAAACAAAAATTTTAAATTAACATTTAATTCCTAAATTGTCTTGTTAAGGAAAGTTTTACAAATAGATGCTAACTTGTTGAAGACCAAGTAAAATGCAAATTTCCTAGCCCTGGTGTACACACTCGGGCTCCCGACATTAAACCGACCTTGTATTGCAACCTGACCTTATGGTGGTGTGGTAAATGCAAATTGCTCTTGAGTAATAGGTAACAGCCTACTTCTAATCTCTAAAATGTGTCTCTGTCTTTGGGCAGTGTGTGCTCAGGGGTGGCACTCATTGCACTAGAGTGAGGGATTAGTGCTTGCAGCGAGGCCAGCACAACCGACAGTTGCGGGGACTCAGGCAGTTTTTGTTCTTTAACTGGGTGTACAGGCTCAGGTCCCCACCTAAAATTAAAAAAATAATAATAATAGATTGTAACACATATTTATAATCTCTCAGTTGTATCTCTGTGTTTGGGCAGTGTGCACTCAGGTGTGACTCCATCGAAGGACAGTTGTGACTGAGGAAAACTATACTGAGAGATACCTAGCCCTGGGGAACACCTACCCAAGCCCGTGGGATCGTTTCTTGCACCAAGGCCAGCGCAACTGACGGTTGCAGGTACTTGGGCAATTTTTGTTCCTATTTAAGGTGTATACACTCGGGCTTCCCACATTAAACCGATCTTGTGTCACAATGTGACTATGTCGAGTAAATACCAAATTACTATAAAGTACAACTGGGGCTTTTTAATCTCGGAATTTGTGGGAGAATTGAGTGCGAATTTGGCATTTATTCATATAGACTCCATAATACTGGTTTTACTGAATTAGCTATCATGTTTCTCTAACTTTTCAAATGTTGAATGTATAACTAATTCTAATTTCTATTTCCCCATGTTTACACTATATTAATTTTATCTTATAAATTATTCCCTGTTCTGTCACCCATTTAATAAAAATAATTGTTTGTACGGAAAGTAAGG
Organism: Acanthosepion pharaonis; assembly: GCA_903632075.3. Classification (NCBI taxonomy): domain Eukaryota; kingdom Metazoa; phylum Mollusca; class Cephalopoda; order Sepiida; family Sepiidae; genus Acanthosepion; species Acanthosepion pharaonis. The sequence continues at coordinate 19,176 of CAHIKZ030003963.1, forward strand.
ATCTACGTACATCAAATCGTCTTTAAGTTAAATCACAGCAGAAGAATTATTGTTGAAGGTAAGCTTAAACTTTAATTCAATACTTAAATGTAGTAATCAAGTTTGAGTTCTTCTGTACTTTATTAATGCCTATTACATCTACTCCTCCCTAGCTAGCATGATGATGGCCAAACCAAGAGTCCTCCACAGGAGCTAGCTTAAATGCTGCCCTATCAAGCATCTTTTAAACTAGTTTATAATAAAATATGCACTGCAATTTTGGATACAAAAGGTATATAAGTGACTCCCCATGAACTGTGAAAGCTATGATAATCGCTAGTATAATATATTAATATATATTTTGAACCTTGCATAATCTGGCAACCCTGAATCTGAGCTCAATGAAAATCGTTCCCTGCACCTAAATTTTCTAGGGCTTTTGAAAGAGATATGAATGATTGAAATCAGACCAGCGGGAGTGAAGGAGTTTCTTGGACACACACATATACTGTACTTTATATATAAGGTCACAAACAATATATTTTCATAAAAAAAGTATGAAAGATATATATTTACAGAAAAATTAATAAAAATTAATTCTCCGGGTCATATAGCAAAATTGAAAACATGGCACAGATTGTCAAAAAATTTTCTTAAAATTTAAAAAAAAAACAATTTGGTATGATTAATTTCATTTATTGAAATTAGAAACAAGTTTTTACTTCTCATTTGATTTTGTTAGGTTATTTATTTAAAAAATGCAGATACGTAATTATAATTTAACCATGAAATAATATCATTCTCTTTAATTTATAATTAATTCAAAAGAATGATATTATTTCATGATTTGAATTTTTAATATTTAGATTTTGATATTAAACAAGCCATTTGACTCATAAAAAAACAACCAAACCAAATTGACTTTTTAATTCTATTTTCTCTGCTGATAACGTTGTAGCACCTGGACATTCATGTATAAGATAAAGTTACATAATTCTGTTCTCTGATTGGTCAACAGAGAAGCTGTTTCAGCTAATCATTGGTTAATCAAATTTTGTATGCATATTAATATCCTTTTGGACTATATACTCATCACTAAAAAAGAATTATCTTTTTTTCTCTGAATAATAACCATTTATTTTTAGCATCCAATTCATACCCATGAATTTGTAGCAATCATACAGCAAAGGCATCAGACTCTTCCTGTCTGATCTTCTGTGAGTGCCACCAATGGGGGAAAAATTGAGCAGGAGAGTTAAATATGTAGAGAAAGAAGTAGTCGTTCATCTGACAAACTTGTCTTTGCAATTGCAAATCATTATCAGAATCACTTAGGAACAGTTGTGGAAAAGGAATACACTTTTTAAATAAAGAAAGTCACAGAAAAAATAGCAGTCATTACATTCATATTTAAATTACAAGATGAAAAATAAATGGTAAATTTGACATTTAGAATTTTATTAAACACTATGTTATGTAATTGAAATAATTATAAAAATGATCCAAAATCAAAAACTAAATCGATGAAGGAATTGAAATCAATTTTTGTTAGCAATTTGTTTGACTGAAGAATGATATTAGCCCTGCATTTATCAATAGTCTGATACCATATATAACTATTTATTGATCTGTTCCATTTATTGATTTTGATGCATGTATATTGATCCAGCAGTTTGATTTTTTTAATACTAGAATATTAATTGAATTATTTCCTTTGTTTATGGCATTTTCAGTTTTGATTTGCTCATCCGACCATCTCATCTCCTCTTCATCAAAATGTTTACTGGTGTATACAATCAGAAAATAAAGTGACAGGTGACCGTGCATGTTGGTGTCTGATAAGCAAGGCGGAAGTCCTACTAGCACGTAGGTGGTACAGTGAATGAGAGCAAGTGTAAAGTGGTGTGTTTGAGGAAAGGAGAAAGAGAAGGACAGGAAACTAGATCAAAGCATTAGAACATGTCTATTGACATTAAACTTGAATATTTGAAGATCGTAGCTATTAGGGAAGCAACTAAGAGGAAGGGAGTTCCACAGACGGGAAATGCAAGAAGCTATTCGAGTAGAAGAGATGGCTACATTTAATCATTTCAACCTAGTAGCATGCTTGAATTCATGCAGTTTGTGAACCAGAGAAAGTAGTTCGTCAAAGCAGTTGCTGTGAAAATACTTGTAGAAAAGACAGAGGGAAGCAAAGGTACATCTGTTAGAAAATGACTGTAGATGACATGCCAGATCAGGACACATCATATCCTATTTCTGTCTCTGGATTCTGTTGAGTTCTTGTTACTTTTAGCTTTAATCCAGTCTAAATCAGTATTTCATAAACATTTTTTTAATTCAGGACACACTTGTAGAATAACTGAAATTGTGGGGAATACTTTAAATTTTATTAAGGAAATCATTAATCATAAAATTTGAAAATAGGAAAATAATACAGAGGTCTCCTGAAATAAGCATTAATTTTTTTTTTTTTTTTTTTAGACATTACATTGCTTGGTGTTTTTAACTTTCAAAAAGAAAGATTTTTTTAAATATAAAAATGATCCATAAATTACTGTTCTGTTAATGTGGGGCACACCTTGTTATCTTTCAGGGAACATTGATGTGAATGAAAGCACCAACTAAGAAACAAGGATCTGAAATAATAAATGATAAAGCTATAAGTTACAATCTACTCAAAGATTCCTTGAAAGAAGTTAATAGCAAAAGGGATGTCTTAAAAGCTGACTTCCTCTGTACACGATGTAGGCAAACATGGCCCTCCACAACTTCCTATCCTTCATAGCTCTTAATAATTCTTCTTTTTGTTATTTTTCCTAAACTTTGTCCCATTTACTCAAGCTTACTAAATAGTTTATACATTGTTTTCCTCTGTCCCTCTTGCCTTCTTGCGAGTATCAGATTTGCCAAGCCCTCTTTACTCATTATGTGCCAAGGAAATTTCATCTGTCAACTTATGTTAAGTATAAGTTTCCTTCTGGTTTCCATTTTCTCTAAAACTTTATTCTTACTTGTTACTTACATATTCAGTCCTTGGTATCCTCAGTCTCCTTCTGTAGAATCACGTTTCTGTTTTTTGAGCTCTCATCATTTTTCAGTGTTAAATTCTTTAATGTTTATTAAGTGATAATACTCGAATGTTGAATAATAAGTAATTTCATTTAATTAATTAGTCGAATATTATTGTGTTTTTATGCTCAGTCAGTAAAGATCCAGGGTCATTTTTCAGTAAATTTGCATATTAAGCCCCAGAAACCAATTGTAATGAAAATTTTCATTCTGGTGTAAATGTACATGATTATTTAAAAAATACCAATAAAAGTTTGCAGACAAATACGGTTTAGGAGTTACCATCAATGGTGAGTACTATGCCAACTTGCTGAGGCAGTTATAGCTCATAAATATAGCATACCTTATATATATATATAGTAAGTAATCCAAGTGAATCCTAGTAATATAAAATATTAAAACTGATCCAGAGAAGAGAGCTCAATATATTTTTTATAGAGCAAACATGAATTACAGTAGATAAAATTCAATACCCCATATGATATATAGCCATTTCACCCAAAATGGCTCTTTATCCTATGGGGTATCGAATTTTATCTACTTGAAATATATATATATATATATATATATATATATTATTCAAAAGTCTGAAGCCACCCCCAGTATTAGCATGGGAAGAACTTGATAAAATAGTGAAAAAAATGAAAAGCTTCATCAGAAAAATGGATTCTATTTTAACCAAATCTATATCAATAAGAGAGAACTTAATTTATATTAGTCACATGAATATTGGATTAATTAAAGAAACTCCTTAGTAAGCCATTAGATAAAACCGTGATATTACTGACACATTTGGGATAGGATAGTGGATGGTTTCTTTCTTTGGGAGTGAGAATAGTATAATGGTGATAATTAATTGCCAATAGCATTAGAATAAACAGTACACTGCATGATTTCACTTGTGGAAAAGGCCTCTGTCAGATATCTCATAATACAAAATATGCAAAAGTCTAGCTGTAGATGTCATGAAATGTTGCTTTGTTGATCTGACTCCCAAGAGAATGCTTACCCAATCCCAACAATCTTAACCTGTTTGAGTCTAGAGTCAACAGTTATCTTCCCCATATATCCTCATAAACTGAGTGGCTTTTGAGCCTTGCACAGGGTTAACATTATTCTAAAAAAAAGGGAAAAACATCATGAAACTGTTGTTACTCAAATGTAATGCATGAATGAGGCTGCTGTCAACTGAAAATGATGAGAATGATACAATGAAAGGCAATGTAATTCAATACCAGTGCTACTCAACCTATCAGCCTGTGCATTGTATAATACACACTGCATTCTACAGAGTTTTAGAGTTATCAACCCACAAGGGTACCATTATTGAGAATACAGCTTCAGTTACTTCATCTGGATCAGCAAACATTGGTCTGTCAAAGACTGGCACCATGTCTCTTGACCATTTCCAATTCTTTTGGACAGACATTTGAGTCTGGACAAATGGATAGAGAAACAAATACTTCAAAGAGAAAAGGAAAGCATATAGGAGCAAGTATTATTCTGAGCAACCAAAGAAAGTTGTAGAGAGCCATGATTGTCCACATTCTGAAGAGACATAGCATGTAGGGAGAGAGAGAGTATTTTAATATTGTAAATGTTTTCACGATCCTACTGTACTCAAATTACACTTAAATTTCCATTTTTAAAATAAACATTTTGTGTTGATTAATGATGAACTTTTCCAAATTATGGATATTCCTTTGCAGGTAAGTCCTCATGAGAATGTGGTTGTGGTATATCCTATATTAAAAGTTTCATGCTTTTGAATTACAGAGAAACATTCGCTGAGTGGGTAAGTATATTCATACACAAAATTAGTCTTATTAAGGACTTGGAAGTTTAGGATATATTACATTTAATGAATAAGTTGAGAGTTTTGGATTTTTTCTATTAAATAATGAATCTAATGTATTTATTTTATCGACTGGTTTTATATATCTATGTATGAACTTTTTAATTGCTGTTTCGAGATTTTTGTAAATGTGGTGCATTTGATTTTGATAATATATGTTAATAGCTTTGTTGTCATTATTATTTTTATAACTATGGTTTTATTGCTAAAATTGTTGTTTAAATGAAATTTGATTTGTTCATCAACTACATAATTGGGGGCCCCATTATTGATAAGTGTTAGTTTTATATTATTTAATTCTTCAATGAATATTGTTTTGGATAAAGAAATGATTTTAGCTCTTTGGATTCAGTTATTAATGACAGCAGATGGATATTTTTCAGAGCACTCACTGTCATACTTTATAAAACAAGAGTTAGAATTAGTAGATGTTTTATATAGAGAAGTAGTGTTTGGGCTTGTACCACATCAAACTACAAGATATAGTGAAATTACCATAGAGTAAATGAGAATATCTAGAAATGGGATATTTTTAATCAATATTTAATTAAAAAATTGAACATTATAATGTAATTATTTTAATGTTCTGTAATGACATTACGAGATTTGGTTTGGGTAAAGATGTCATTTTATTGAATGATTTGCTAACTTAATTGGACATAAAAAAACTGAAGTGTGATATGTTTGCTATTAGCTGAAAATTGATATGGAATTTTACTGTGTAAGTATAAAATTATTTTTCAGTGGGATGAATAGGAAAAATTTGGTAAGTGATGAAGACGCAACTTAGTGGTTTTCTTGAAATTTTTAGTGCAGCCCAAAACTGGGGGATCAGTCATATTTCACTTCATTTTAAATATTTTCCATTGAATGAAATATTTTCAAAATTGGTTTTAAATTGTAGGAAATTTATTAGTTATTCCATATATAACAGGATTTTTCATTTGGTTGAATAGAGGGAACTGCAGGTATGAGGATGTTGAGCCATGTTTTGGGGTCTGATTTCATAATTTAAAGTGTCCAAAAATCGGGTTGCTATATTTCTCATGATTTCAAATTTTGGCTTTCTATGGAATAATTATAAAATTGATAACAAATGTTTAGGAATTTCTTCCTTAATCAATGTCTAAAAAAATTTTCCAGTAGCTTGAATAGGGAAAACATGGGGTTCAATGAAGTTGCAACTTCTCTAAGGGGTTTTATTGAAATTTTAAGTGCTGCCCAAAACTGGGGATCAGTCAAATTCCACTTCGTTTTTATTTTTTTCCATTAAATGAAATATTTTCAAAATTGGTATCAAATTGTAGGAAATTTATGAATTAATCCATGTCTACAAGGATTTTTCATTTGGTTGAATAGACCAGGGTGGAGGTTTGACCATGTCGAGACATGTCTCTGTCATCTACTTTGAAAATGAAAGGCATACAAAAAACGGTTTGCTCGATAAATCTCGAATACCACTTTTTCGTTTCTATAGAATACTTATAAAATTGATATCAAATGTTTTGGATTTTTTTCCTTAATTCAGGTTTAAAAATTTTTTTTCAGTCAGTTGAATAGGGACAACGTGGGATTGGATGAAGTGGCGACTTGTTAGGGGATCAGTCATATTTCACTTCTTTTTAATTTTTTTACATTGAATGAAATATTTTAAAAATTGGTATTAAATTGTAGGATATTTATTAATTAATCCATGTCTACAAAGATTATACATTTTGTTGAATAGAGCAAAGTGGAGGTGCAAGTATGTCTTTGGCGTATCCTGTGAAAATTTACGTTGTCCAAAAACCGGTTTGCTTGAGGACTGTGGATTTCAACTTTTTCGCGTCTATAGAATAGTTATCAAATTGATATCAAATGTTAGGGAATTACTTAATTAATCCATGTTGAAAAAAATTTTTTTCGGTCGGTTGAATAGGACTTGTGATAAGGGATTTGTTGGAATTTTAATAAGGCCCAAAACTGGAGGATCAGTCAAAATTCAATTCTTTTTAATTTTTTTCTATTAAATGAAATATTTTAAAAATTAGTACAGTAGGAAATTTATCAATACATCCATGTCTACAAGGATTTTTCATTTGGTTGAATCGAGCAAAGTGCATCTTTGTCAATGTCACTGTTGTGTCCTTTAACAATTAAGGTGTCCGAAAACCGGTTTGCTCAATGGGTCTGCATTTCTTCTTAATTTCTTGTTTAATCCCTGTATAAAAGAATTTTTCCAGTTGCTTAAGTATGGAGAATATGGCGTTTGATGATACGTCGACTTGTGTTAGTGGATTTGTTGGGATCCCCCCAGTTTTGGGCCTCATGAAAACATGTGGCCCAAAACTGGGGGATCAAAATTTTTATTCATATTGAAAAGAAAAAACAATTGCAGTCCTTTTCATGCAAGGTATATGACTTAAATCAGACATTGAAGATTGCAGTTTTAGTCGCTAGTAGTGAGAGAAGTCTCAAAAATGATGATTTCCAAAATTTTTTATTCATATAGATTTAATTATTGATTCTTATGTGGTTTGATGGTTAAGAAAAGAAAAAAAAAACAATTGCAATCATTTTCGTGCAAGTATTAAATTGTGCGGAATATGTCGACTCATGCCTGTCTAGAAGGATTTGAAATTAAGGTAGCATTTGAACTTTGCCACTCTATGGAACTCTCGTAAAATAGATATGAGATTGTGCAACATTTTTTGATTAATCAATGTATGAAAGAATTATTTCAGTAACTTTGCTTTAGTGGAATTGTCGGATTTTTCATGCGGACCGTAACTTTTTTCCAGTAGATCGCATTTCTACTTTTTCCTCTCTAGGGGATCCTCATGAAATAGATATCAGATTGTGGGGAATTTCCTGCTGAATCCATGAGACAAAGAATTATTTCAGTCGCTTGTGTAAGGAGGGAGTGACCTTCGCTGATACGGAGCCTCGTGTTAGTGAATTTGTTGGAATTTTCATGCGGACCAAAACTGGGGGGTCTCTCACAATTCACTGCTTTATACATTTTTTCCAGTAGTTGGAATCTCTTCAAGATTGGTATTAAATTGTGCGAAATCTCTCACTCTGTCCATGTCTACAAGCATTTTTAATTCGCTTTTATAGGGCAAAGTGACCTTCGACGATACAGGACATTGTGTTAGATAATTTGTTGGAATTTTGAAGCGGACCAAAAGTGGGGGAGCCCTCACATTTGACTGCATTATAACTTTTTTCCAGTAGATGAAATCTCTTCAATATTATTAAATTGTGCAAATTTCACACTCTACCCATGTGTACAGGCATTTTTCAATCGCTTTTCTAAGGCACAGTGCAGCTTCGACTGTGTCGCTGCTGTCAGCGTTGGCAAGTGACTGCGTCCGAAACGCGGGTTTCGTGATAAGATCGCATTTTACCTTTTTCATCTAGGGAATCCTCGTGAAATAGATATCAGATTTTGAAGAATTTCCCGCTTAATCCATGAGTCATAGAAATATTTCAGTCGCTTGTGTAGGGAGCGAGGGACCTTCGTCGATACGAGATCTTGTGTTAATGAATTTGTTGGAATTTTGCACAATAAGGTCGCATTTCAACTTTGTCCTCTCTAGGGAATCCTCATGAAATAGATATCAAATTCTGAGGAATTTCTTGCATAATACATGATTCCCAGAATTATTTCAGTCGCTTGTGTAGGGAGGGACTGACCTTCGACAATACGGAACCTTATGTTAGTGAATTTGTTGGAATTTTCATGCAGACCAAAACTGGGGGATCACTCACATTTCATTGCTTTATAATTTTTTTCCAGTAAATGAAATCGCTTTAAAATTGGTATTAAATTGTGCGAAATCTCTCAATCTGTACATGTGTACAGGCATATATCATTCAATTTTCTGGGGCAAAGTGCAGCTTCGACGATGTTGCTGCTGTCACTGTTGGCAATCTACGGTGTCCGAAAAGCGGTTTGCTCGAAGAGATCGCATTTCCACTTTTTCCTCTCTAGGGGATCCTCATGAAATAGATATCAGATTGTGGGGAATTTCCTGCTGAATCCATGAGTCAAAGAATTATTTCAGTCGCCTGTGTAGGGAGGGAGTGACCTTCGAATATATGGGACCTTGTTTTAGCGAATTTGTTGGAATTTTGATGCGGACCAAAACTGGGGGATCACTCAACATTTCCCTGCTTTATTACTTTTTTCCAGCAGATGAAATATCTTCAAAATTGGTATTAAATTGTGCGAAATCTCTCACTCTGTACATGTCTACAAGCATTTTCATTCCCTTTCATAGGGCAAAGTGTAGCTTCGACCATGTCGCTGCTGTCACCGTTGGCAATTTACAGTGTCCGAAAAGCGGTTTGCTCGAAGAGATCGCATTTCAACTTTTTCCTCTCTAGGGGATCCTCATGAAATAGATATCAGATTGTGAGGAATTTCCTGCTTAAACCATGAGTCCAAGAATTATTTCAGTCGCTTGTGTAGGAAGGCAGTAGATGAAATCGCTTCAAAATCGGTAATAAATTGTACGAAATCTCTCACTCTGCATTGTTGCGGATTTAGCCACTGCTAGATATCCGAGACACAATGTCAGTCATCCATGGCCCAAGAATGCCCATTTTACGATTTGTTTTACATTTTTAGTTTTTCAGAGTTTCTTACGTAGATTGAGTTGCAGATGAAGAAAAAAATAATTACAACCCTCTAACGGCAAGATATATGGCTTAAATCAAAGTCTGCATTGTTGCGGTTTTATGGTCTTCTAGATATCACATAACTTAAAGTCAGACATCACTGGCGAGAGAATGCACGTTTTACAATATTTTGTTTTCCTCTTCAGTTTTTTAGTGTTTCTTAAGTAGTTTGAGGTGTAGATGAAGAAAAAAATAGTTACAACCATCTACCGGCAAGATATATGGCTTAAATCCATGTCTGCATTGTTGCGGTTTAAGCGTCTGACCCAAGAATACACGTTTTCCAATATTTTGTTTTCCTCTTAAGTATTTTAGTACTTCTTACGTTGTTTGAGGTGTAGATGAAGAAACAAATAATTACAACCCTCTACCGGCAAGATACATGGCTTAAATCCAAGTCTGCATAGTTGCGGTTTAAGCGTCTTCGAGATATTGCATCCCTGGTCCAAGAATACACGTTTTCCAATATTTTGCTTTCCTCTTCAGTTTTTTAGTGTTTCTTACGTAGTTTGAGGTGTAGATGAAGAAAAAAATTAGTTACCACCATCTACCGGCAAGATATATGGCTTAAATCCATGTCTGCATTGTTGCGGTTTAAGCGTCTGACCCAAGAATACACGTTTTCCAATATTTTGCTTTCCTCTTTAGTTTTTTAGTGTTTCTTACGTAGTTTTAGGTGTAGATGAAGAAGAAAATAATTACAACCCTCTACCGGCAAGATATATGGCTTAAATCAAAGTCTGCATTGTTGCGGTTTAAGCGAGTTCTATATATCGCATCCCTGGCCCACGAATGCACGTTTTTCATTATTTTGGTTTCCTCTTCAGTTTATTAGTGTTTCTTACGTAGCTTGCGGTGTAGACGAAGAAAAAAAAAAAACTTACAACCCTCTACCGGCTTCAATCCAAGTCTGCATTGTTGCGGTTTAAGCGTCTTCTATATATCACAGTATTTAAAGTCAGACATCCCTGGCCCAAGAATGCACGTTTTCCAATATTTTGCTTTCCTTTTCAGTTTTCTAGTGTTTCTTACGTAGTTTGAGGTGTAGATGAAGAAAAAACTAGTTACAACCCTCTACCGGCAAGATATATGGCTTAAATCCATGTTTGCATTGTTGCGGTTTAAGCGTCTGGCCCAAGAATACACGTTTTCCAATATTTTGCTTTCCTTTTCAGTTTTTTAGTGTTTCTTACGTAGTTTGATATGTAGATGAAATAAAAATTAGTTACAACCATCTACCGGCAAGATATATGGCTTAAATCCATGTCTGCATTGTTGCGGTTTAAGCGTCTGGCCCATGAATACACGTTTTCCAATATTTTGCTTTCTGTTGAAACTTGACTAATGCATGGAATAATAATACAACACAAAATGTACTTAGAACAAAATGCATTGAAACAAGAAAGTGTACACAATATTTACATATAGTCTTTTGTATATTCCTGGTAAGACCGTTCCTGGAGAATGTGTTGACTTAGTCGCAGTCGGGCAGAGTCTCTGGATTGAATCTTTTGATTCCTTCCCCTCGTCTTCCCGGTACCAACCATATTTTTATGGTCGGTACTCCATTATGCAAATTAGGTAGATCCTACCACAACACCCCCTCCCAAGCCTTGGAATCCTTTTTGGATTTCAAACTGGCTTCCTATATGGTTTGATGATTATGGCTATTTCTTTGTAGATCCATTTGCATACTTTTAATATTTTTTTCGTTTTGGATTCACGTCCAATGTGTCTGTGAACTTTCGTTTCCTACCGGATCTTCTTGGTTCAGGAGTATTCTGTGGAGGTTCTACTTGAAACATATCATACATTATATCAATGGGATCTTCCTCCTCATCCGGCATACTCTCTTCATGCTCTATAACGTAACATTTTTTAAGTTGGTTCTGGTGCCTTTTATGAGTATTCTTCGGCCCTTTAATTATGTAAATCAGGTCACCGATTCTCTTGTCCACTATGCCTCGCTCCTAGAACTCAACGTTGTTTTTGTAGCACTTGAAAAACACCTTCTCTCCGGCGGTGTATCTTTTTCTCGCTGTATGCATAGTATTCTTTACTCTATTTTTTCCTGGCAAAAGCTTGTCAAACACTGACTTAACTTTCCTAGCGAACATTAATTCAGCTGGTGCCATGTTTGACTGTGTTCTCTTGCTGAAGCGCCTTTTCCGTTGGAACTCCTGAGGCTTTCTTCAGAGCTCGCTTTAAAGTATCGACAAATCTTTCTGCGAGTCCATTGGACCTCAGATGATACGGCGGCGTCGTTATGTGGTTAATTTGATATAACTCACAAAATTCCTTAAATTCTTCAGAAGTGAATTGTGTACCATTGTCACTCACAATACACTCTGGCACACCGAACCATGGAAATAGTTCATGCAAAAAGTTGTTGTGGTATTGGACGTAGGCTTTTTACAGCGTAGTACTTCCGGCCATTTTGTAAAACTATCTACCACTATTAAGTAGTAAAAATCTTCTACTGGACCAGCGAAATCATGTGTAATCTTGTCCACGGATGATCCGTCTTGGGCCATGGTTTGTGTACTATAGGTGGTGCCTTAGCTGCTAACGCACACCCTTTACATCGATGAACCATGTTTTCGATATCCACATCCATTCCTTTCAATATACAAAGCTTCGCATTAAGCTTTTTTGTTCTATTAATCCCCGGGTGACCCATATGAAAGTCCTGAAGTATTCTTTTCTGCAACTTTTTTTGGTACTACTACTCTCTCACCATATAATAAAACTCCGTCACCTATTGAATAAATCTCCTGCACTTTTTTGGTCATTTGCTACCATTTTGCTTTTTATTTCTAAAATGAAATCATCGCTTTCAGCTTCTTTTTTAATTTCCTTTAGTGTAACCGGTAGCTCTCTTACAATGTTGTTTACCATGCTTTTCACCTCATAATCTGCTCTGATATTTGCAATAATTGATTCTTCGAATCTTCTTGACTCGGTACGAGTCTTGATAAACTATCCGCATCAATTATATTTTTGGATGATAGGTGCTTTATGTGAAAATCATAATTGAGAAGAATGGTTCCCCATCTCAACAGACGATTTGCCGTATAAACGGGTAACCCTTTCTTTGAACCAAAAATAGTGATCAGAGGTTTATGATCCGTTTCAAGCATAAAATGTCTGCCGTGGATGTATCTGTGAAATTTTGTTATGGCAAAAATGATACTCAGCGCCTCTTTTTCTATCTGAGAGTAACTTCTTTCTCCTGGGAGCAAAGTTCTCGAAGCGTGTGCAATTGGTTTTCTAGAACCATCTGGCATTATGTGTTGAATACACGCTCCTATCCCGTATGAACTAGCGTCACTTGCCACTACAATATCCAGTTTTGGATTGTAATGGGTTAAAAAAAGCATTTTCTTTATTTCATCAAAGGCTTTCTGACATTCTACCGTCCATTCCCATGCCTTGTCTTTTTTTAGCAGTTCTTTAGCAGTTCGGAGCTCTTAGATTGTACATTCCTTTAATGAACGCTTGATAATAATTTGCAAACCCCCAAAAACTTTGTAGCATCGCCACATTAGTGGGCGTCGCCATGTCTCTAATCGCAATGGACCTTTCCGGATCTGGACATCTGCCATTTTTGTTGATTATGTGACCTAAATACTTAATTTCCTCCAAACCAAATTCGCACTTTGACTTTAAATCCAAAGTCCTGAATCTTTTAAGATACTTGATTGAGATGCTCTCGATGTTCGTCGACGGTTTCGCTCCTTACTATGATGTCGTCTAAGTAAGCGCACGCAAAGTCTAAATCATTCAACATGACGTCCATAGCTTGTTGAAAAATGGCTGGTGCCACTTTAATACCAAACGGAAGCCTGTTGTACTTGAATAAACCTCTATGCGTGTTTATCCCTAGTAACTTCGAACATTCCTCTTCGACGGGAATTTGGAGATACGCATCTGATAAGTCGATTTTTGAAAATATAACTCCACCATTTAGCTTGTTAAAAATCTCCTCTGGACTCGTTAACGGGTAATGGTAGTCCTTAATTACCGAGTTCAACCCTGTCGAAAAATCAACGCAGACTCTGACTTGGTTTGATTTCTTTTTTATGCACACAATCAGCGCAGCCCATGAATTAGATTCTACTTTCGAAATAATTCCCATTTTTTCCAACTTATCAAGTTCTTCGTTAATTTTCTCTACACTTGCGAAAGGCACGTTACGTTTCTTTTTAAAAATTGGCATAGTATTTTCCTTTAATTCAAATTTAGCTTCAAACTTGTTACATCTACCAAGACCAGGTGTGAAGGTTTCCGGAAACTTTTTCTTTAATTCCTCTTTAATGTCCTGTCTTGTTTCCGTATTACTTTCTACTTTTCTGCAGAATGAGTTTAACGGTTTATCCCACAATTCGAATGTTTCAATAAAATCTGTACCCATCAAGTTTTCTCCATTTTTCAGAATGAAAACTTTTATTTTTTTTAACTATCCCGTTCAATTTCATGGGAAGTACAACCTCGCCTTCGAATTTAATTTCCTTTCCAGTCACTGTTCGAGCGCGTTTCGTTGACTTCATTATTGTAGGCCTTTTTAAAATTTTCCATGTTTTATAGTTCATTATTGTTAAATCTGAACCCGAATCGAGTTGAAATTTGATATTCTTTTTAAATATTTCAGTCGTCACATACTTCCTCAAATCTCTATCTGATTTGATATTTGAATTTGTTTGTCTAATTCGGCTATTGACTTTTTTCGTTTTACAACACGACCCTTTGTGACCATTCTTGTGGCACACGAAACATTTTTTATTTCTATATGGGCAGTTTACCTCCCAGTGTCTTTCGTTGCACCGTCTACAATTATATGGTGGAAACTTTTTTTTCTCCTCGTTCTTTTCATTTAATTTTTCTTGTCTATTTCTAAAATACGCCGAATTTTTACTCCAATTTTTTTCTGATAGGTAATTTGGCTGTTTTTTTTAATTTTTTTAATATAAGCAATGCCAGCTTCTTCAATTTTTTGAGATTCTTTCTTTAAACTTACGGCCCGCTGACACTCCTCTGCTAACTTTTGCAGGGTAAGGTTTTGTTCAGATTCGAGTTTAGTCAAAACTCTACGTCTTATTTCGGCACTCTTACTGGATACCAGTCCTTGAGCAAAAATTAAACACTTGAATTCTTCAACCGTAATTTCTGCCAATCTGAAATTGTCACAATGTCTATTCACTATAGATGCATATGTTAAGTAATCCTGATCGTCGGATTTAGCGACATTCATGCATAACCATCGCTTATGCCAAAGCGACATATTTGCTCCAAACAACTCCTTTAGCAATTTCACTGTTTCCGAGAATTCCAATTCATTTGTTCTTCTCGGTAGAATCAAATCTACAAATTTGCTATGTTCTGCTGTACCTAGCTTTCTTAGTAATAGACTGACTTTTCTTGAATTCGACCAGTTTTCACAGTCTGTGTAGAAAATATCTTCATATCGTTTAAAGTACGCTTCAAACGTTTTTCCTTCGTCTGGCACATAGTTGAAAGTTTCCAGCGAATTAAATATGATGTTATTAGAATATGAAGAGTTTCCTTCATTTGCCTGATTGTTGTTTAAATTCTCCAGTGTTAACTTTTGAATTTCTAAAACCTTCATCTGCATTTCTTCCTGTGTTTCCAGTCTTTCCTTTTGTTTTTCTTGATATTTTTGCTGTTTTTCCTCTTGATCCCTTTGACGTTGCTGACTCAACTCCTCTTGCTTTTCTTGATATTCTTGCTGTCTTTTATGTTGTTCCCTTATTAATAAGGCAAACTGTTCACTTTGACGTTGCTGACTCAACTGCTGGGATTTGAATAATTCAGCTTGACTCAACTGCTGGGATTTAAATAATTCAGATATGACTTTGGATAATTCATCCATCTTTCGCTAATAGTGTTCATGCAACAAAGAATATACTTTTAAATTGTGTATCCACGAATATAATATAAGCTGACCAAAAAAATCGAAAACGACTTACGACTTTTTTATTTTATGTCTTGCTTTATAAAATATTGTTGAGCAACCAAAAAAAAAAATTTTTTTTTAAATTCGTTACCTTTCAAAGTAGACACGGTGTATTTGTGCTCCTTTTAATTCCATGCAATGTTTTTGTAGTCGGCCAGTTTTTTCTTTTTTTTTTAATTCACCGTTATTCGTCTACGCCACCTTTCAGATTTTTCTGAGTGAACGTTCCTTTAACGAGTTTTAAATATGCAGAATTTCAGAAACCTTTGCCGTTCCATTAGATGTTGGACTTTTAATTAATAATTTTTTTCCTTCAGCCTGGGTTCTTCAAAGACTTGTCCCAAATGTTGAAGGCTATCAATTATCAATTCTTTTTTTTTCCGTAACGTAAAGTTCTTACTACCCCGTCGCCATTGTTGAAACTTGACTAATGCATGGAATAATAATACAACACAAAATGTACTTAGAACAAAATGTATTGAAACAAGAAAGTGTACACAATATTTACATATAGTCTTTTGTATATTCCTGGGAAGACCGTTCCTGGAGAATGTGTTGACTTAGTCGCAGTCGGGCAGAGTCTCTGGATTGACTCTCTTGATTCCTTCATTATTTATTGTACTATGTACAAATGTGGCACAAGGCCGAAATGGGGAAAAGGATGGCCAACTTCTGTCTTAACTTTAAACTTAGCTAGCCGCAATCACTGACCCAAACATACAAACAATGTTCTTTTCACCAAAACAACACATCCATTACTTACCATTCTTACTACATCCACCAAAATGCCTCAAAGACTCTATGAGGTTCTAACTAGTCCCCATATATACAAATCATTGTCTGTGGGGGAGGGAAAATAAAATAACATCTAAAAAACCCATGAATATTTACAATGAATACAAATCTATATACAAGAAACTAAACAAATTTTTTTAACTGGACGAAATCAATGCGGGTCTTAAAAAATTATAAAACATTCGTACAATCCATGCACACATTCAATCAAACACAACAACAAATACGAAAGACAGACTCGAAACGAAAGGCGACCCGCACCCACCAGCGAACCGATATCCCTAACCACCTAACGATGGGAGGGATGGGGAATTAAACAAAAGAAGAAAAATAGGGCCAGAAATAAAAGGGGCCAATGCGCATGCATACCCTAGCTAAGTTAACGTGGAAAAAAAAGAGAAAAGGTAACTAAAACAAAACCGACCTAAACTAACCTATGTAAGGGAGGGGTTACCAATGTTCACCCCAGCGATCCCAAAATTCTTAATGCCTAACCGGCATCAAAATGCCACTCCAAGTCAGCACCTTTCACTCTGCAGAGACGCGCAAGACTCACCCACCTTTCGCCAAATTCCAATGGATGGAGTCGCTTCCTTTCCGTCCTGATCTTGACTTTAAGCTGATGCTTAAAGAACAAGATCAGTTGGGAAGATGTAAACTTCTCGTCCCCATGAAATTCCTTCTGTCGCGTCGTCCATATCACGACTCGCATAACCCCCAGTAAGCAAAGGAACACATAGTGCTCAGCCTTAGTCAACGGCGGTACTATATTGCTACAGACGGAACTGGCCTCGAGGGCAAAGAACTTTCCACGCAGCATGCGAACCATGGTATCTTCAACAAACTTGCACAACGGAGCTACGACACTACAATGAAAGAAGGCGTGACCAATGGTCTCCACCTCCCCACTGCAGCGAACGCAGTTTGGCGACTTTACCAAACCCGCTGCGCGAAGTCTTTTGGCGACCCAGAGGGCCTCTCGAATCACCAGCCAGGTGAGTGATGCCTCAGTGTTAGTGAGACATTTCAACCCTGGCGCCCAAGGCCATATGCAGCGAGCCTCCCGCTTCGTCAGACTGAGATCGCCTATCAGATCATCTTGAACGTTCCCCCTCACTAACACCTGATATAATGCCTTACGAGACAGCGGCTGGACGTCGGAGAGACCATCCTTCGCCCCTAAGAGTCGCTTGAGGGCAATCCGACATTCACGATAGAAAGAGCCCTCGCCTCGAGGAGTACGACCGGCCTCCTCCTCACACGAGCGCACATTTCTCAAGGATGGAAAATGTTTATGGGCGTCTTCCTTCCAGAATTCGCCGTTCTCATCCAGTTGCATACACATCCGGTCTAGATAAGCGTATGTCGACGAGTCTCAACGCAAGGCAACCCCAGACCGCCATCAGAGGGATGGAGGTAACAGATCTCGTGACTAACCATGGCGGCCCTGCCTCCCCACAAGAAGGAGAACAAGAACCTTACAAAAACCACTAAAGTGTCAGACGGGAGTGGAAGCACGGAGAGTCGGTAAAGGAGAATCGGGTAGATGTGCGAAGCACATACTTCCGCCCTCCCCTTCAAGGAAAGATTCCTCCGAGTCCACAAACGTACTGCGAGCTTGGCCTTCTCTTGCACCTCCGACCAATTCATTTCCAACAGGAGGTCGGGACCGAACCAGACGCCGAGTATCTTGACCGGCCCGTCCGTCCAGTGGAAAGGACTGGGAAGAGAAACTCCCTTCCACGAACCCAACCGCAAGCCAACAGACTTATCGCGGTTGATCTTGGCTCCTGTCACCATCTCATAACCCTTGATTTCTTTGCTGACTTCGTTAATTTCGGCGTTACTCGACACCAGAACCGAAACGTCATCAGCATAGGCGGAGTACCTGTCCGAGGTGGTAGCACCAGGTAAGGAAATTCCGCGAAGGACCGGATTCGTCTTCAACTTACGCAGGAAGGGTTCCAACGCAAGAACGTAAAGCAATGGAGACAGCGGACAACCCTGACGAATGGAGCGAGACAAAATGAAAGGTTTCGATCTTACCCCATTCACTTCTACCAGCGCACCGGGGGACGCATACAGCAGTCGGATCCAAGTGCGAAAGTGTGGCCCGAAACCGGCGGCCGAAAGGACAGCCTCCAGAAAGCGATGGTCAACCCTATCGAAAGCCTTGGACTTATCTAAATTGATCAGCGCGGCATCACTGTCGAGTTTCTCGATGATCAAGCGTACCAAATGAAGGTTGTCCTGTATAGTCCTGCCCTTCACAGCACAAGTCTGCTCGGGACCAATCAGACTAGAGAGGACAACCTGCAAACGGTCAGCTAACACATTGGCTAAAATCTTCAACTCTGTATTTAACATCGTCAATAATATAATAGATAATTATCTACCCCATCCCCACCGTCTTTCTTCTTGCGAAGCAACTTGATCACACCCCTGGTGAAGCGTTGAGGAATAGACCCCTGACTCATCCAGTTGTTGAAAATCAGTGCCAGCAAAGGGACAAAGACGGGCGACTGCCTCAAGTACATTTCATAGGGAAGACCATCTAATCCCGGAGTCTTGTCCAGGCCAACCTGCTTCAGCGCATCCCAGATCTCAGACTCTGTTATGGGCCCCTCACACCTAGCCGTTTCAGCCGCCTTAAGGCGGGGAAAGTCGGCTAAATAGGCATCGAACTGAGCAGGGATCAGACCGGTCTCCCTGGTAAAAAGCTCCTGAAAGTAGTCACGAAAAGCCTCGCAAATGACCGCGTCTGTAGTCACAGTCCGCTTGTCCGGCAATGTGATGCTCACGATATGCCGACTAGATGCCCTACGGGCTTTCTCTGAACGCAATGAAGCGGCCATATTCGTAGCCTCACAAGACATTTTTATCCTATCCCTAACTACTAGAGCTTGATCCTTCTTGATAAGCAAGGAGGCCAGATCCGCCTTAGATAAGGCTATGTCCCCACAATCACGGGATTTTATCGCCCGATCTACTTTGGCCTCTTTGACTTTTGCGCTGCTAGCCCTGCTAGATTGAGTCGTCGACTAAAATCAGCAGTAAAAGACCTAAGTTTGGATTTCAAAGAGTCCCACCACTTATTCCCAACCACAGCCCCCGTCAGTTCCCGCTGTAACATTAGCAAAAGCTGGTCCCGGAAATCTTGCTCACCAAATAATGATGAGTTTAATTTCCAGTAACCAGCCATCTTAACCCTAGGCTTATCTAAGTTTACCCGAACCCGGACAAGCCTATGATCCGAGTAAACTATAAAATGGAAACTTGGACATTCTAAGAGCCCTACTTCGACTCTCTTAACTAGAACTCAGTCGATGTAGCTTGCGCTAACCACCGAATCCGAGCTGCCACCCGTAGTCAAAGTCCATGCTACCTCCCGGGCGTGCTCATTTCGATACTTATCGACGAGATCAAACCCGTCGATAAAGCCCCGAAATGGTTTCACATCCGGATTGTTAGTACCCGGTTTTTGCCCTATACGATCTATATCGGGATCAAGGACGGTATTCCAATCACCCGCTAGAACTACCGAACGAGAAATCGTCAAAAACGGCTCGATCTGCCGAAACAAACCAGGCCGCTGCGCATTGTCATTGGGCGCATAAACCCCAATGAGACGAAGAGCCTTGTCCTTTATGGTAACATCCAGCACGCAAAGCCTGCCTGCCGGATCCGCGAAGACAAGAGCACACACCGCATCCAGAGACTTGCTCACCAGCCAGGAAACACCCCTCGAGCGTCCATCAAAACATGCTGAATAGAGGATGAACCTCTTAGACAGAATGTCCTCATGATCGCGAGATAAAAAACGGGTCTCCTGTACACAACATACATCCACCCCGAGGCGCTGAAGATCGCGATCGAGCCTCGCCCTTCGAGACTCCGACCTCAGGCCCCGGACATTCAAAGTTGCTAACCAGAGAGCCATTATGAGACCTAATTAGTGTTGGGACACAAGTTTGAACATGGTCGGGGTAAGGATATCGACAGCCTCTCCCATCGACCCATGGCCCATCTCCTTGTTGATGGAGCCGTCTGCGAGAGGCCGCCTATATCCCATGGAAAGGTCAATTTTAGTGCTCTATATAGGGAGGGGTGAACAAAAACAGGGACCCTCCCAGCACAAAATTGTTTCATTTTCTTCAATTTGTCGTTTTCGACAATAGCAATGGGAGGAGACATTTTCAAAGAGGTAACTGCCTCGTCCAGCATAGCCCAAACGGGTCTAGCCCCCGTCCCAGTTCTTATTACAGTCAACACTCTTTGTGCTCATGGGAAGTTTTTTGGGTCTTCAATATCTTTTTCCCCGAATTGTTCTATGGAGAGGAGATACTTTAAATTTTGTATCCTGTTTCCATAGTCTCGAGCTTTTTCAGCTTGGGCAGGGGAAATGTGACATACCTCCTCTCCTGAGTTGAAAATGTATTTATGTTTTTTCTTTTTTTCTTTGGAGTCTTTTGTAGGACTCCTTTGCCTTTTGTTGGTGGGTGGGGGCATATCAGGTGTTTTAGTGGGGGAAGATTGGCATGAGCTTTGCCTTAAAGGGCTAGGGTCTCTACTAAGAGGCGTAGAGGGATGGGCAGATTTTGCCTGTTGAGAATATTGGGTGGAAAGTGTGGAGGGAGTGTTTTTTTCTATTGAAGAGGTCTTTTTGGGACTGGGTTCTCTACTGAGAGGGGTTGAAAGGAGTGGGGATTGTTGGGTAGATGAAGTAGAGAGAGCGGCCTTTTCCACTGGGGAGCGGTTGAAGGGTGTGGGGATTGATTGACAGAAGATGTAGAGGGAGTTGACTTTTTCGAAGGGGAGCTCTTTTTCGGACTGGGTTCTCTACTGAGAGGGGTTGAAGAGTGTGGTGATTGAATAGCAGAGAATGTAGAGGGACTTGACTTTTTTAAAGGAGAGGTCTTTTTAGGACTGGGTTCTCGATTGAGAAAGGTTGACGGATGCAGGGTATGTTGGACTGAAGTAGAGGATTTTTGCTTATCCAGTTTTGCTTTTAATAATTTAATTTTCTCTGTCTTTTCAAAACCTGGATCGTACTTTATTTGTAGATCTCTTAGGGATGATCTACAGACCGGGGCGTCACCCTTACTGTTGACAGAGAGAGTGGGACTGTCAGTGTCATTTATCCCAGGGGCTTCAGGGAACTGAGGACCCGCTTTCTGGCGCTTCCCTCTAACCCTGCCAGCAACCTGACATTCCCCCTCTACCTTCTCCACAACTGCACTAGCAGCAAGAAAAAAGCTCTTTGGGGAATGGGGGCTTTGGTGTAGACCCGACCGGAGGATTTACCCCATCGGTCCTGGAAGCTGGCATGCCCATTACAGGCGTGGCGGAATCTAAAGACGCGGTCAGAGGGGTATTTTGGTCAACCAGAGCCTGACTTCCAGAGGCCTTCTTCTCTGGGCAGGAAGAGGAGAGGTGACCAGTCTCTCCGCACTTCCAACATACCGGTCTACGTCCGGTCACAATGACCGGCAGCTTCAGGCGTCCAGCATCCAGACAGTTGGGGATGAAGCGGAAGGCCTTTTCATTCAACAGGATCTCGAAGCTCCATCCCCCGGTCAAGCTATCGCAGGAAGCACCCAGTATGTCGCCATACTGCGACAAGAAAGCTGCCAGGTGTTCCCCGATAACCTGAGGAGGGGCCTCATATATTGCCACGCTTGTCCTTCTTTTGCCTTCGTATTCAGTCCTCAATATGGGGTCCTTCGTTATAAGGTCTCTTGTTGAGGCCCTTACACAATCTTCCGGGGTGGGCAGCAATACGTCCCACATGAAAAATTTAGCACCTTTAACGATTCTTTGAGGGCTAAACCCCAGGGACTGCAGTGATTTCACCACTGTGTCTTTAGTCGAACGACAAATTTTGCGCGTTCGCATGTCGACGACAAAGACCGACACTATTCTTTTATCAATCTTCTTCAGTTCAACGGGGTCCTCCAAGAGTCCACCTTCTACGACAAGGTGAGCATAACTCCTGGATCGCTCCATGAATTCCGCTATATTGATCACAACTTTCGGGGGGGACTTCCAACAAGAGGGTGATTCCCCGGCCTCTGCATTTACACTTGAGCTATTTCCGGTATCTACATTGGGACTCTGTTCATCCACCGCAGATTTAGAAGCTTTTTTTAACGTCTCTACCATTTCTTCGTTAGTCGGGATCTTCGATAACTCAGGATATTCCTCTCTGTTATCTTTATCAGGCGGGACCTTTTTAATTGAGATCATATGTTTTTTGACCGATTTTTTAAAATTAACCATTATTGGATTCTTTTTTTTTTTCATTAAAAAAGACGTCATTCTTTTTTTTTTCCTTTTTTATAAGAAAGGGGAGGGGTGGTGAATTAATAAATATCACCCATAGGAAAAATAGACAAAAATAAGGTTAAAGTTCACGGAAGAAAAAAAAAATGGGGAGAAAACCCCAATCAAGGGCTCGCAAAAAATACACAAACAAAGGCCAAACAATGTTCGGGGGCAAAACAAAAAAAAAAAGAAAAAAGGGGGAGTGTAAAAAAAGTGGGAGGGTAAAAAATGGGGGGGTAAAAATAAAGTTTCGTTTATCAGCGAGACAACAATTTAACTTAGCAAACAAAGATCAACAGACGAAAGTAAAACAGAAGGACGTGTGAAAAAAAAAAATTAAAAAGAGAAACAAGTTTCTCCTAAGTGAAAAAAAAAACAAATGTAAACAGATAAAACGAAAACGCAAAACAAATGGACAGACGAGAAAAAGTGTACAAGGTTCACAAAAACGAAGAAAGAACAAAACAGACAAGAAAGCAACAAATTACACAATAAAACGAAAAGTTATAAACGGAAAAATAAGATAAAACGCTATACAAAATAAAATACGAAACTAAAAATGTGACAATTTACAATATGGCTGCCTATAAAAAACGGTCAACCCAACAACAAAAACGTTAAATAAGGAAAAAAAAAGGGACAGAAATTACAAATTAAACACAAAAATTAAAAACAAATATTATATACACGTAATTAACAGATAAAACGTAGAATTTTTAACGGGTATTTAAATAAAAAACACAGAAACAATTAACACGTAATAAATAAATAAAGGGGAAAAATGTCGGACGACGAAACGTAAAGACGAAAATAAACAGATAAACTATATTGTGGGAACGGGAAGAAAATAGATTTAACAAGGAAAAATAAAACGTAAAAAGAAAATAAAAAAAAAAAAAAATAACTAATAACAAAAATGAAGTAACGGTAAAAAGAGGAAAGGAAATGAAACGGAAAAAAATCAAATAGTCAAAAAAAGGAACGTTAAAAATGAAAATTTAAAAAAAAAAGTAACGTTAGAAAAAATGGTAAAAATAAATCTAAACTTAGCTAAATTAAGGTAGTCAAAAGTTCAAAAATAATCCTCTGAAAGACAGAATAAACGTCTAACACGGTCAGACAAGAAACAGGGGCAAAAACCAAAATCTCTTGATTCCTCCTCCGAGACCACAGATTAACCGCGACCTCGGCCTTCCCTTGTACCTCCGACCAATTCATTTCCAACTGGAGATCAGAACCGAACCAGACGCCGAGAATCTTGATCGGCCCATCCGTCCAGAGGAAAGGTCCGGGAAGAGAAACTCCCCTCCACGCACCCAACCGCAAGCCCACAGACTTATCGCGGTTGATCTTGGCCCCTGTCACCATCTCATACCCACTGATCTCCTTGCTGACTTCGTTAATCTCGGCTCTGCTCGACACAAGAACCGAAACGTCATCAGCACAGGCAGAATACCTGGCCGAGGTGGAAGCACCAAGCAGCGAAATTCCGCGTAGGACTGGATTCGCCTTTAACTTGCGAAGGAAAGGTTCAAACGCAAGAACGTAAAGCATAGGCGATAGCGGACAACCTTGACGAATGGAGCGAGTCAATACGAAAGGTTTCGATCTTACCCCATTCACTTCCACCAGCGCACCGAGGGTCGCATACAAGAGTCTGATCCAGGAGCGAAAGTCGGCTCTGAAACCGGCCGCCGAAAGGACAGCCTCCAGAAATCGATGGTCAACCCTATCGAAGGCCTTGGACTGATCCAAATTGATCAGCGCGGCTTCACTGTCGACTTGTTCTAAGATCAAGCGTACCATGTGAGGGTTATCCTGAATAGTCCTGCCCTTCACAGCACAAGTCTGTTCGGGGCCAATCAGACGAGACAGGACAAGCTGCAGACGGTTGGCTAAGATCTTCGCCAAAATCTTTAAGTCCGTATTTAACATCGTTAAAGAGCGAAAGTTCCCTAACGCATCCCCACCGTTCTTGTCCTTACGCAGCAACTTGATCACACCCCTGGTGAAGCGTTGAGGTAAAGACCCCTGCTTCATCCAGTGGTTGAAAATCAGTTCCAGCAAAGGAACAAAAACGGACGACAGCCTCAAGTACACTTCGTAGGGAAGACCATCTAGTCCCGGAGACTTATCCAGGCCAACCTGCTTCAGCGCTTCCCAGATTTCCGCCTCTGTTATGGGACCCTCGCACCTAGCCGCTTCAGCTGCCTCAAGGCAGGGAAAGTCAGCTAAATAGGCGTCGAACTGAGCAGAGCTTATACCGGGCACCCTGGTGAAAAGATCCTGAAAGTAATCCCGAAAGGCCTCGCATATGCCCGCGTTTGTAGTCACGGTCCGCTTATCCGGCAATGTGACGCCCGCTATATGTCGCCTAGACGCGTTCCTTTTCTCCTCTGCACGCAGTTCAGCGGCCATGTTCGTCGCCTCAGAAGACATTCTTTTTAGCCTAGCCTTAACTACCAGAGTTTGATCCTTCTTGATAAGCAAGGAGGACAACTCTGCCTTAGCTAAGACTATGTCCCCACTAAACACGGAATTTCACGGCCCGATCAACTTTTTCTTCTGAAGCCGTTTGCACCGCTAATCTATCTAGATTGAGTCGACGACTAAAATCGGCAGCAAACGTTCTAACTTTTTTATTTTAATTTGCCCCACCAGGCGTTTCCCACAACCGCCCCCGTCAATTCCCTCTGAATGATTAGTAGCAGCTGGTCCCGGAAACCCTGCTCACCAAATAGTGAACAGTTAAATTTCCAGTAACCATCTAGTCTAGCCCTAGGCTTATCTAAGTTTACACGGACCCGGACAAGCCTATGATCCGTATAAACTATATAGTGGAAGCTTGGACACCCTGGGAGCCCTACATCGACTCTCTTAACTAGGACCAGGAGCCGAGTTGCCACTATTAGTACAAGTCCATGCTATCTCCCGAGGGTGTTCATTCCGGTACTTATCGACGAGATCAAACTCAACGATAAAGCCCCGAAATGGTTTCACGTCCGGGTTGTTAGTGTTACGGTTTTTTGGCTATATAATACCTATAACTAGTGAGCGAGTCAGAATGACTTATTTCCCTTTATAGTCGACCAATAGAAGGTTGACCAATCAGAAGCCGCACAACACTGTATTCGTCGTGTATAAAGGCGGCCATCTTGTTTCCTCTACCGGAAGGACCAAAGGCGACCAGGAGGAAGATGAACTGCACTCTGTTGTGATATCCACTGCGAACCTTCACTACACTTTCCTACTGTCTCCGAAATATTCACTGCCAACCTCTGGATTCAATACTCGAGGACGACCGTCATGAGAATGTCTAACATAGGTTATGAGCCCAGAAAACGATTTATTTTGACGGGAATGAATCTGGATATGAATTATGGGAGACGAAGTTTTTTTTAGGCTACTTAAGAATACGAAAACTCCATGACATCATCTTTTGCAAGTCGACCAGGAGGGGGGCATGATGATTTTATGAAGAAATGCGACCGTTTTCGCTGAGTTAATTCAATTCCTGGATGATCAGAGTTTGTCTTTAATAATGAGGGAGGCCAAGGACAATGGAAGCCGAGCCCTACACAGATTTAAACGAATACTATTTGTTAAAAGGTAAGCCTAAAATTATTGCTTTATAGACTGAACTAACCGCGTTAAAGAGAAAAGAAAATGAATCAGTAACCAATTATTCTAGCAGAGAATGTCACAAATGCTTTAAAATTGCAGGTGAGACTATCCCGGATGGGCTGAAAATAGCCATGTTCTTGAAGGGTTTGCCACCTTCATTCAAACCATTCACGACAGTGATAACTCAAAAAGACAAACAAGTAGTAACTTTCACTGTGTTTAAAATTGCGTCACGTAATTATGAAGCAATACGATAAATATGTACCCCCCAAAATCGAGGCAAAAAAAAAAAATGTTGTTTTCGTTGTGGTAATAATGTCGGCCATGTCCGTGCGAAATGTCAATTTTATACACGGAATGACTTTTGTAAACAAAAAAACAAACTTTTTCGAATGGACGTGCATATGCCTTTTTTGTTTGGATTGAGTACTGTGGCCAGTACTTGTGATAAATCATGTAATTGGAGATGAAACAAAATTTATTAATTTTGACCCGAATTTTGAGCTCGACTGACATTTTATCGAGTTACTGGACGGCACCAGAGCTAATAATTTAGCTTCAAAGAGAGGTAGTGCCTGTACTTATCTGCGAAATACTAGAGGAAATATATAGAATGTTTATTTAAAAAAAAAGGCTTTATATATTTTAAATTCAAGATATCCAGACAGGACTGATTTTCATATACAGCAATATGGACGTTTGTATTATTTGAAAAGTGTTAAGTCTGCGAAGATGGCCACGCATGACTTAAGAACTTGGCATAAAATATTAGGCCACTGTAAGAATTCTGATGTTAAAAGATTGCAAGAACATGTCACTGGAATAAAAATTACATTTCCAAATGATTTAAAATATTGTGACACGTATATTAAAGAAAAATGATTTAAACTCTGTTGCCGAATATTCAGGGCTTATGATATATTTTCTGAAAATAAATATGATAATCTGCAATCTACGAAAATCTATTTATCTGAATTCCCCGCATGGAAAATTAAAAAATAATTTGGACAGATAATGGCGGAGAATTTACCTCTGATGCTTACAAAAACCTCCTAATAAATTAAATAAATGAAGGAATTAAAACATGAGAAAACCCGTTCTTATTCTTCGCATAAGAACGGAGTCGCTGAACGAAGTTGGAGGACACTTTTTGAAATGGCTGGATGTTTGTTAATAGAATTTAAATTACTCAAGAAGCTGTCGTTTTATGCATTAAGAAAGTAACTAAAAACTCAATGAGAGCCCAATATGAGTGATATGCATATTTTTGATATAATTTGCTATATATATATGTTGGCCACAGGGCGGAATTAGATCCGAAAAATGAAAGGGACATATTTATTGGGTAGGATAAGCCAAGTCCAGACTATATGATTTATTAAAATGATATGGAAGATCAGATGCGTCAGATTGATAGATTCCTTTGAGCGAGGGGAGGAACCTAAAAAAAAAAAAAAAAAAATAATAAAGAGAATATTAATTGCGAGGAACTAGTCCAACCCGAATTAGTATGGCCTAATTATGGGTAGAAAACCCGTTCAGAGTCCACAAGCAGAGGAAGGTACTATACCAGATGGGGTATACGAGAAGAAAAAAATCAGCTGCAAATTCCGACCAAAATGGAGAAAAGCCAGACTATTTTTGAAATGGATTAATGTGATATTAACTGTTGTTATGCGGGACTAATGTATCTCGAGGAACTACCAAGAAGCCATACATTCTGTCAAGATCAGAGCGGCCATGTCTTCAAAAGACAGATGAAGAAATTTAAGCCTTCAAAAGAAAAATGAAAAATTTAAGCCGAAAATAAAATAAAAATTAAGAAATTTAATCTTTAGTATTGGGGGACACTTTTTGAATCAAAACGCCCCGGATGATGATAAATATAATCGGCAGCCGTACTGTAAGGCGAACTGAGGATAGATCGTCAGTCTACAAGGTTCGTTTTATGGCTAACGGATTTACATAGATATAAGAGGGGGGGGGGCGACTTATGTAGAAATCTTAAGTCTTAATTGATGATAAAAATATCATTGGCAGCCGTTGGGTTTACACTGTAAAGCGAACTAAGAATTGATCGCCAGTATACGATGTTCGTTTTTGTAGCTAACGGATTTTTTTATAGATATATGGGGCGGATGATTATGTAGAGACATTAAGTCTTAATTAGGGTTTTGATGCAAATGGATGCCCATTGTGGTAAAGATCTACATCATATGGATGTTAAAAAAGTCTTATTTCAGAATGCACCATCGACTATGAAATATATATGGAACCACCAGAAGGTTTAAAAAAAAAAAAGCAAAAAAAGTGATGATTATGTATGGAAACTTTAAGAGAAAAAAAATAAAAATTAAAAAAAAAAGTCACTATTTGGACTCAAAATGAGTGGAAAAACATGGAATAATTTAATCCATTGTTATTTAATGAGACAATAATTCCAATCTCCTCAAGTTAACCCATGTCTGTACACAGACATTTTATAATGAAATATGAGTAATTTTGGTTATTTGGGTCGAAAATATGTTAATTGTATCAAAGAGTGAGGCCGCGCTATTAAAAATCAAGAGTTCTCTAGAAATGAGTTTTAAAATGACCAAATTGGGTCGAACTATCATGTTTTTCTTGGTATACAGTAAAAATTTAAAGACAACACGATTTCAATGAATTAATCGAGATACATGGAAAGGCTTTTATCGAAATTTAACATGCAAAATGGCAAAACAAGAACTACTCCATGTGAAATGGATTGAAACACAATTATGAATAAGGAAGATGGTATAGCGGAGTGTGAAAATGAATACAGAACATTGGTCGGAAGTATTATTTGCATGAGGATATGAACTAGGCAAAATAATCTGCTATACGGTTACTAAGTTATCCCAAAACTTAAATAAACCGTGGACTGTACATTTGAACAATTTTTAAGCAAGTATTACGTTCTCTGAAGTGGACTAATAGTCGATGCCTAGTATTTTTGACAATCCAATAAACTATTAAAAATTGGAAGAATTTTGTGATGCTGATTGGGCCAATTCACCAGACCATAAAAGTATAACAGGCTATTACTTTAAGCTAGCGGATGGTAACCCAATAATCAGCAGGAATTAAGAAACGGCGAAAGATTTCACTTTTTACTTGTGAAGCTGGATGTATTGCATTGTGAAAAAGAACACAAGAGGTTATTTTTCTTAAACTGCTAATGAAAAACAATTATAATACTGGCAATAACTGAGCCAATTATTATTTACTCGGCGATCAGAGCAGTATTGCTTTGTCTAGAAATTCAACATTAAAGATCAAAGCATATCAAAGTAAAATATCAGTTTGTTAATGGACCAAGTACAGAAGAAAACAGTACAAATTGAATATGTTTAATCGGGAGATAATATGGCGGATTTATTTGTAAAAACCGATTATGAAATGGAAACTACAGGCTTTTGCTTCTGCAATGTTTGGTGCTGACTTCTAAGGCCCTCAATGGTCCTGGGCAAGACGTAAAACTGCATCCATTAAGGCCCCTATTAATGTCCTGGGCAGGACGTAAAACTGCATCCGTTAAGTCCCTGCAGGTCCTTATTAGGTCCTGGGTAGGACATAAAACTGCATCCATTAGTTCCTGTCCTAAGGTCGTCAGTTCAGTTTTTGGTATGAATGTAAGTTCTTAGTTTCGGGGTATAAAGGTAAATGGTCCTACCTTGAGCCCAATCCTCTTCTAAATGATTCTCTGGATCACTCTGACCCGGAGTGATAGTAACTGTTTTAATGGGTCCCAGCTATGGCTAAAATAACAATTTTTCACTTCTAAATGATTCTCTGGATCACTCTGACTCGGAGTGATAGTAACTGTTTTAATGGGTCCTAGCTATGGATAAAATAACAATTTTTCACTTCTAAATGATTCTCTGGATCACTCTGACCCGGAGTGATAGTAACTGTTTTAATGGGTCCCAGCTATGGAAATAAAATTATTTTTTCACTTCTAAATGATTCTATGGATCACTCTGACCCGGAGTTATAGTAACTGTTTTAATGGGTCCCAGCTATGGGTAAAAGTAACAATTCTTTCCACTTTTTGTTGTGATCGCAATCTAAACTTATAATATTGTTGTTCATGTTTTATTAACCCGAAGTACTTAACTGTGAACAAAGTGATATGACTAATTTTTGTAGATATTAATTTTCAAGAAAAATAAAAAAAAAATTAAAAAAAATTAAATTTGGAATACTAAAGTATTTGTTACATATTAATATTACCTATTTAAAGAAAAAAAATAATTTTTGGAATTAAAGTATTTATTAACTTTACTAATATTTTGAATGAAGAGTCCATAATATACCCAAAATAAGGGGGGCTGTTACGGTTTTTGGGTATATAATACCTATAACTAGTGAGCGAGTCAGAATGACTTATTTCCCTTTATAGTCGACCAATAGAAGGTTGACCAATCAGAAGCCGCACAACACTGTATTCGTCGTGTATAAAGGCGGCCATCTTGTTTCCTCTACCGGAAGAACCAAAGGCGACCAGGAGGAAGATGAACTACACTCTGTTGTGATATCCACTGCGAACCTCCACTACGCTTTCCTACTGTCTCCGAAATATTCACTGCCAAACTCTGGATTCTATACTCGAGGACGACCGTCATGAGAATGTCTAACAGTTAGTACCTTGTTTTTGCCCTATACGATCTATATCGGGGTCAAGGACGGCATTCCAATCCCCCGCTAAAACTACCCGACGAGATGTCATCAAGTACGGTGCGATCTGCCGAAACAAAGCAGGCCGCTCGGCATGGTTATTGGGCGCATAAACCCCAATGAGACGTAGAGCCTTATCCTTTATGGTAACATCCAGCACGCAAAGCCTGCCCGCCGGATCCGCGAAGACAAGGGTACATGCAGCCTTCAAAGATCTGCTCACTAGCCAAGAGACACCCCTCGAACGACCATCAAAACATGCTGAATAAAGGGCGAACCCCCTAGACAAAATGTTCTCACGGTCATGAGAAGAAAACCGGGTCTCTTGCACACAACACACATCCACCCCGAGGCGCTGAAGGTCACGAGTGAGCCTCGCCCTTCGAGACTCGGACCTCAGGCCCCGGACATTTACACTAGCTAACCAGAGAGCCATAGTGAAGACCGATTAGGGTTGAACTACTGGTTTGAACATGGACGGGGTAAGGATACCGACCACCTCTCCCATAGACCCATGGCCCATCTCAGTCTTGATGGTGCCGTCTTGGGAGATACCGCCGATATCCCAGGGGAAGGTCAATTTAAGTGCTCTATATAGGGAGGGTTGAACTAAAACGGGGACCCTCCCTGCACAGAACTGTTTTAAATTTTTTAAGTGGTCATTTTCGATGATAGCGATGGGTAACGCCATCTTATATGCATTGATGGCCTCGTCCACCATGGCCCAAATCTGTTTTGCAGTAGATCCTGACCTTATCACAGTCAAGACTCTCTGCGCATTTGGGAAGTTTTGTGGTACCTCTATATCCAGGTCCGCAAACTGCTTGATGGAGAGCAAGTACTTCAGGTCCTTTAACCTGTTCCCATAATCCCGGGCTCTCTCGGCCTGGGCTGGGGAAATATGACACACCTCCTCTCCAGTGTTAAAAATCAGTCTTTTCTTTCTTTGCTATTTTTGCTCTTGCGTGGGGCTTCTTAGACGCTTGGAAGCGGGAGGTGGCATATCGGATATTTTAACCGGTGATTGACTGGGGGTACGGAGGGGAGAGGATTTTTGTTTAAAGGGGGAGGGAGTGGGTGTATGGAGAGGGGTATAGAAAGACCTATGTCTATAGGGGCTGGGATCTCTACTGAGGGGAGAGGATTTGGATGGCGATATCAAGGGGAAGGTTGTTTTTTCGGTGACATTGGGCCGAGCAGAGGACGTTGAAGGATAGGGTCTTTTCTTTTTGCATCCAATTGCTTCTTCAGCTCCTTAATTTTCTCAGTCTTTTCGAATCCCGGATCAAATTTCCGTTGTTTTTCTTGGAGTGTCAGTTGAGAGGCCGGGGCATCGCCCTTAACGTTGCTAGAGGGGTGGGGCTAAGTGCCTTTCTTCCTTGGGGCTTCAGGGGACTGAGGAAAAACTTCCCTGGCCTTACCAGCAACCAGCCATTCCCCTCCCCTTCTCCACAACTGCACTAGCAGCGGGCGAAGGCTCTTTGGGGAATGACTTTTGATGACACGCCAACCGGAGGATTAACCGACCGGTCCAGGAAGCTGGTACGCCCATTACAGGCGAGGCAGAATGTACAGACGTGGTCAGAGGGGGGATCTTGATCAACTGGAGCTTGACTTCCAGAGGGCTTCTTCTCTGGGCAGGAGGAGGAGAGATGACCAGTCACTCCCCACCTCCAGCATACCGGTCTTCGACCCGTCACAATGACCGGTAACTTCAAGCTACCAACATCCAGACAGTTGGGGATGGAGCGGAAGGCTTTCTCGTCCAGCATGATATCAAAGCTCCACCCCCCTCTCAAGCTATCAGAGGAAGCTCCCAGAATTTCGCCATACAGGGAGAAAAACGCGACGCGATGTTCCCCGATAACTAAGTAGGGACCTCGTATACTGTTATTCTTGTCCTTCTTTGGCCTTCGTACTCCGTCCGCAGTATCAATTCTTTAGTTATTAGCTCGCGGACGACCAACAAGAGGGCGATTCCCCGGCCTCAGGCTTATCCTGAGGGTCCTTTCTGGCTTCTTTGTCTTTTTGAGAATTTTGGCCATTATTGGCCTCCGTAGATTTTTCAATTTTCTTGTTGCCATTATTGGCCTCCATACCAGTATTTTCTGATTTTTCTTTCTTCCCAGCGGTTTCATCGTCGCTAGGGGAAGTAGTCTCAAGTGCTGGATATTCGTTTATATTGTCTTTATCCGGGGGATCTTTTTTGGTGGGGTTAAATAGATGCTTTCGTATAGCATTTCTATAATCAGACAAATTTGGCTTTTTTTATGGCTAAAAAAGGTGGGTTTTTTTTCCTTCTTTTCCATTTTTTAAATATTAAGAAGGAAGGGGAGGGGTAAATAGGGGTGGGGAACCGCCTTATAGGCGAAAAAAAACACACACACACACAAAGCTCACCCGGAAGCGAGACAAACAAGCAAAAATAAAAAACACGTACAATAAATATTATACAAAAAAGGTTCGCCTAAAGGCGAAACAAAAAAAAAGAAAAGAAAAACGAAAAAACGCTTAGACAAAACGGAAAAACAAAGAAAATACGAAAATATGCAAAATATACAGAGCTAATTACAATTTAACAAGATGGCCGACACCAAAACAAATAAACAATAGAAAATAAATACAAAAACGTTAGAATAAAATAAATGGACAAATATATGTACAAATAGGCAGTAAATAAAGGTTTAAAAAATTAGAAAATATACAATACAAAATGGCAAAGAAAAAACACGAAAAACTTAAAAGGTATTAAAAAGGAGAGAATAAAAGAATTATTAACGGTACGTCAACGCAACAACGAAACACAGACAGTGGTTACGGAACAAACGAAAACGGAGATATAATTAAAGGAGAAATAAGAGAAAATGAAAAAGACAGAAAGTAAATCTAAAATAAAAGGAATAAACAAAAATTATCGTAGATAATTTTTTCTTTTTTTTGTTTCTTTTTTTTTTTAAAGAGGAGGGTAAAAAAAGGAAAAGAATAAAAATAAAAATCTTTTCAAAAAAAATTCGTAAGAACACAAATCAAAGACAATAATAAAAGACAAACTTAACAAAAATGACGTTCAATATGCAATCAATATGAGAAACAAACGGGCGTCATAGTAACAGTCCACAAAGGTCAAGCAAATAAAACTCTGAATCTGTTGATTCCTTCCCTCGTCTTCCCGGTACCAACCATATTTATATGGTCGGTACACCATTATGCAAATTAGGTAGATCCTACCACAACACTTTCCTTTTCAGTTTTTTAGCGTTTCTTACGTAGTTTGCGGTGTAGATGAAGAAAAAACTAGTTACAACCCTCTACCGGCAAGATATATGGCTTAAATCCATGTCTGCATTGTTGCGGTTTAAGCGTCTTCTTGATATCGCATCCCTGGCCCAAGAATGCACGTTTTCCAATATTTTGCTTTCCTCTTTAGTTTTTTAGTGTTTCTTACGTAGTTTTAGGTGTAGATGAAGAAAAAAAAACTTACAACGCTCTACCGGCAAGATATATGGCTTGAATCCATGTCTGCATTGTTGCGGTTTAAGCGTCTGGCCCAAGAATACACGTTTTCCAACATTTTTATTTCCTTTTCAGTTTTTTAGTGTTTCTTACGTAGTTTTAGGTGTAGACGAAGAAAAAAAAACTTACAACGCTCTACCGGCAAGATATATGGCTTGAATCCATGTCTGCATTGTTGCGGTTTAAGCGTCTTCTATATATCGCATCCCTGTCCCAAGAATACACGTTTTCCAATATTTTGCTTTCCTCTTTAGTTTTTTAGTGTTTCTTACGTAGTTTTAGGTGTAGATGAAGAAGAAAATAATTACAACCCTCTACCGGCAAGATATATGGCTTGAATCCATGTCTTCATTGTTGCGGTTTAAGCGTCTTCTATATATCGCATCCCTGTCCCAAGAATACACGTTTTCCAATATTTTGCTTTCCTCTTTAGTTTTTTAGTGTTTCTTACGTAGTTTTAGGTGTAGACGAAGAAAAAAAAACTTACAACGCTCTACCGGCAAGATATATGGCTTAAATCAAAGTCTGCATTGTTGCGGTTTAAGCGTCTGGCCCAAGAATACATGTTTTCCAATATTTTACTTTCCTTTTCAGTTATTTAGTGTTTCTTACGTAGTTTGAGGTGTAGATGAAGAGAAGAGAATACTGGTATTTAATGTTATGTGATTTCTTGGTTAATCCATTTGTCGTGTTATGTTTTTCCTCTAGGTTAAAATGGCCTTTATATATTTCCAATTGTTTTGGAGGTGTTGTTAAATATTCAATGTTTTTTTTCTTGTTGGAATGAATGTTTATGAAATTTGCGTTTCTTTTGTTAAAATACATGTCTTTGATATTCTATTCGTATTTCAATTTTGTCTTTCAGATATATCAAATAACCAACTGTGGTGTGCTGATCATTTTGACGATGGAATGCTCCATGATTTTAAGTGATGTCGACCTTTGAACCTTTATCATCTATTACTATAAATTGTCTTTGTTGCTGTAGTAATGAATACTCTGTGACATTATCTGTTGGTTTGGTGATATCATATTTTTTTTTTAATTGTTTAAACAATATTTTTACATAAATTGTGAAAAAATTTTTCTGAATGCACAACCTTGAGTTGTGCCATCATTTAAAATTTTTCTTTCATCTATGTAAAGGAAGGTAAATATTAAATGTGAAAATGTCCTTGCTGAAAATTAACATGTAATATTTTGAAGTCATTAATTTATATGTATTTAAATAGCCTCAAATTTTAAATAACTTCATTTAATTTTTACTGGCAATTAGTTTATATAAAAGATTTTTTACTTTAGTATTGATTATAAAAAAATTAAAGAAAAACACCCATTAATTAGCATATAATACTTTTTTTTTTTACTACTGTGAAAGAACCAAAATATAAACAATAAACTTGCTGAATATCAGAGAACAACTTGTTCCTAATTTATTCTGAATTACTAACTTATGAAATGTCAGAACTGGAAATCCTTGGCCTTTTTCAGGATTGTCATGTCAATTTTACTCTCCTCAGAAAAGTTAGAGATAATGCTGCTAGGTTACTACTGATAACATTGTTGTAGCATATTCCTATGAAACTGCCACCAGAGAGAGAAAAAAAAATCTTTTTCCATAATATGCATTCCCAAATATTGTATTATGGTACCAGTTATTGAGAATCTGGTTTATATATATCTATTTATATGCATGCTTGAGGCTGGTCAGCCCCTTTTTACAAAACATTTCTAAATAGAAATGATTAAAATATTGGCGGAAACTAAGTTTGGCAATTCATTTAGAAAAATGTATATCTGTATGTTTAAACTGTGTTATTCTTTATGTGGTCAATTTAAACTGTTTTCAGCTATATTTATTTAGAATTTTGATGGTAAAACAAATCTATAGTTAAATTACTTCATTCAGAGTGATGGCCTTTTTTTAGAAAGTTTAGTAAACAACGCATTTCTCTAAATGGATAACTTAAAGCAGTTTTATTACAAATTGTCAATAACAGTAATAAGAATAGAAAAAAAAATAGCATTTCAATGAAACCATGAACGGCAATTATTATGATGTCTGTTTAAATAATACTGACATAAATCGTCATGTCACATTAATCTTGATTGATACACTGTGTTTTAATAGAGCTAAATGATGACTCATTGCACGCGTTTACCTCAATCATGTGTTAGAGCAAATAAATACACATAGCAAGAGTCTTGAAGTCAATTGTTATATTTAAAATGTCCACAAAAAATAGTTCTTAAACATTTACTTTGCTGGCAAATTTAAATGATCTGAAACAGAAAAACAATTGTGTATTTGATCTCTTTCATACTTATTAGCAAAAATAAATTTCAGTAAGGATTTTTTTTCAATTTCCTTTCTTTACTGTAGATGTTAAAATATACTCATCTACTTTTTGTAAATATGCATCTCTGTACATATGTCTAATCTTACATCTATTAAGAGAACATTTATTATTTGAGAATTTCAATATTATGTATTTTCATGCTGTCATCTGATTTTATTGAAATACCCCCCCCCCAGCTTAATTTATTATTCACATCATAAATTTTCCATTTTTATAACTAGTCTAAATTTCTGCCACTTTTGAGGTTAACTTTTCCCCTCTACACTTCATGGTTGCTTTCAACTCTTTACATATTTAAATAAATAGTGCCTGAACACCATTTGCGGCATCTTTCATTAGATGATAAATGGGTGAAGGGCTCACAAATATATAGTAATACAACTCACTTTCTTCAAGAAACTTACTTGCTATAGATTTGAAAAGCTGTCATAGCTTTGCTGAATTCTAATTAGTTTTTATGACCATAAAACACACCATTTTTATTCTATAAATCATTAAAGTTTTGTAATGAATGACTTTATATGGTTATTCCTGTCATTAAAAATTTATATTTTCTTCATCTTCTCTCTGTCATAAGTTGTATCTATTGAAAAATTTTCTCATAGTTAATACAGGCTGGCAGAATGCAAGTACCTATTAATCTGTTAAAATCATCTAAAATCACATTTTACTTTTAACCAGTGATTTCCAAACATCTATTCAGCAACAAACTAATAATTGTAAATATGCAATTATTATTAAGTATTTGACTGAGCTCTGTCCATTAATAATGACCCCAGATTTTCAAGAATCTTATCAATCCAGTCTGATAATTAACACAACTTGAGAGGATTATGATCATAAAGAAAATTCATTTGTTGCAAATTTTAAGCTTGGCTTATCACACCTGCAAAATATAATACCGACTTAATATTTGCAAATCTAGGAAAACCTAAGTTTTCAATCCTAGTGATTGTTCTTACTGTTACAAGCAATTTTAATTAAGCAGCAATTTGCCAGGATGATTATTAAATATGAGAATCAGTGATTCATTTTTTTTTTTTTAAATAAATCATTCAAAGCTACTAGCATTTAATGAGTTTTTTTTTATGCCAAGATTATATTACACAGTCCTCCATTGATATCGGATATGGATTCAAAGTTGCTTAACTTTTCATTTTACATCCTTCTGTCTTATCAAAATCTAGGAAAACAAATTACAAGCAGCCATAAAGGAATTGCCAGAAACATTTTCTTATTTAAACGTGTAAGTGCCTTATGACAAAGATAATAATAGAGTCAATTTGATTCAAAAAATCTCAGGAAATACTGGCAGAAAAGATAAAAACCAGGAAAAAAAAAGATCCAGATTGTTTACATTCAGTTTCTCATTTTGCTACTTATTGAAGAATAAAATTTGAAACCAAAACTTTTACTGTACAGTTTTCTCATAAAGAGAATTCTGGACACAGTAAAATTTTGTGAATATTGTTATGTTAATCTAATTATCTTTTCTATTCCCTACTTGCTAGTGAAAGTCATACAAAATCTTCTGATTATTGCTTCATAACAATAATGAATGTTTCTGACATGGGATCTTTTCTAATAGCCAAAAGTAAATCAGTGCTTGCATTATTAGAATCTTTAATAATCAATTTTTTTATTTATACTTGTTTAGGCTTTTGTACAGTAATTTTGGAGGACCTGAAATAACACTTGACTTAATAAAATTTTCTACTATTTCTAGAAGAAAACTTTTGTCTTAA
The DNA here is from genome assembly GCA_903632075.3 of Acanthosepion pharaonis. Classification (NCBI taxonomy): domain Eukaryota; kingdom Metazoa; phylum Mollusca; class Cephalopoda; order Sepiida; family Sepiidae; genus Acanthosepion; species Acanthosepion pharaonis. The sequence continues at coordinate 57,783 of CAHIKZ030003963.1, forward strand.
ATCTTTCATATTCTACCTCAAACTTGTTCATATCATGTATTCTTGATACATTACAAGTATTGACATGTATATTCATAAACTTTTTACTCAGTGGCTATTAATTGTTTCCATTCAGGGATTTCTTGGCCTTAGAAATCTGACTTTTGAGATTGGCCAAAGTTTTAGGAAATACGGTAAACATTTATAATGTACGCAAAATAACTTTTTAAATATGAAAATTGCAACAAATTAAAAAATAATAATAATTTGAGTAATTTTGTATTTTTTTTATTTTCATTTTGTAGTATATACATTTGCAATATAAATTTCCTCAGTATTTTGGAAAGGTCATATTTTGTCAGTTACTATTTTCCTTGAATTTCTCTTAATTACAATTTTAAAAAAAGTTGAGTTTTCATATTATTATTGATAGATATCTCATGAACAAGGAGATGTAACAGGAGAGATTACTTTTTAAATAACTCAAATTAAAACAAATTGACTATTTACATTTATTGTCTATTGTCCTCAGAAATCGCCATATTTATTACAACATTTCAGCCGTTGTACACTCTGGCTTTCTTCAGGACATACTCCCAATTTTTTAGTGGATAAAGGCGTTGGTTAGATCTAGTGACAAGACCCGGTTAAGCAGGGAAGAACTTTCAGGCAAACTTAACAGGAGATGGCTGACATCCATTGCACTATGTGGAACTAGAACAGTCTACCCCAGTGAGCGAAATAAAGAGTTCAGGTCGACAATCCAACAACCTGAAGAAGGTCAGAGTGTACAATGGCCGAAATGTTAAGATCATAAATAATGAAGACAAAGATAAGAACAATAGTTTGAATAATTCTACAAAAAAGAATCTGAAACCTGGTAAGAAAAGTTTATCTTCATAACAAGGTTTTATCCTCTCATTTATAAAAAAAGAATTTTTTCTAATATTTTTAGTTCTTTTTTACTTTTTGACTTACAAGTTTTGAAAATTTTATTTTTAAAACAATAGAATGTTGTGTGATGATAAATGCTGGCAAATTTCAGAAGAATAGTATTTCTGCTGACAGTGAATATATGTTAACAAATAACTGCTTTTTTTCTTTTTCTCTCTGATTGGAAAAACCTATTTTGCATATTTTAGTAAAGAATTTAAAGTTGCTTCACAAAATTAAAAGATAAATATCAAACTTTAATAATAATAATTACTATATAACACCTTAAATACCTTTTTTGTAAAGAGAGATTGTCACAGTTCATCTAGTAATAAATGGACTTTAATTAAATCTTAGATTCATATGTTTGATTTATAAACATCTTTTCCTAAGCCTGTAACCACTGAAATGAGTTATATACATCCAGTTGTCCCTTATACTCAATGGTACTAATATCTTTCTTCTTTTTTTTCCAAAAAACAAAGAAACTGTTTTATAAAAATTATATCTATGTGTACAAAAAATTGTACCATTTAAAAAGTAAAACACTGACTTGAATAAAGCTAAGAATAAATAAAACAAAAATAACTTATCAACTGAGTTAGATAAAACAGATTGAAACTAAAAAAAATTTTAAACTTGACAACAATTGACTTACAATGTGAAATTCTTAAGCAATTCCTTATTTAAATAAATGATATAAAACAAAAAAGATTGATTATGCCTAAAGTCTTTTTGGATGACTAGAAAGTGCTTAATATAAATTCATTCACCTTAAGATGAAAATGAAATTGAGCCTTGAGGACATCCTTTTCAGGTTTATCTCACCAGTTGTACAGCAATTAATGCATGGATTGGCAAACAGCCACTCTTTTAGCTGTTTTGCACTAACATTGTTTTCTCCCAAGTATTCTTAATTTTTCATCAATGACCTTCCTGATACAACAATTTGGAGGTGTCTCAATAGGAAGTTTAATCAGTTTGATGTTAACTTCTCTCTGTTAATCATCTGAGAGACTCATTTGGCCTCCCATCAGCATGGCTGATGCTGACCTTCAAGGGAGAAAATGCCTTCTCAGGCTAACAGTCTTAGTTGACATGAAGGAAAAGATTAATGAACCATTGCTAGGTCTGCTTAAGAAATTTTGATTCACTGTGTTTTGTACACAATCCAAAAACATATTTATAAGTTTACCATTCAGCTATTCTTTGAATATTAGACAGATAATCATCCGGCTGCTCCTGAAAAATATTTAGAAATTCTGGATAAATCCAAAGAAGTATCAACAATATTATTGACCTGACATATTTGCATCAGTCACTTTTCTAACCATAAAAATACTAGAGCTCTCTCTTGCCTTTGCTACAAATATTTTCATAGTAATTGTTTCCGATGAACTCTTTTTATGGTATCTAAACTTTAAGTGCAGTAGTAGATTGGTGGCAAGGTCTCATCAATTTGCAGTTGAATTGGCTAGATGTAACGTCAAGTTCTATATTAACAGTTTTTTTTTTCATAATCTTATTGTTGGTGGAGCTCTTTTCTGGTTCCAGGCTTTTGGCCAATATTTGATCTTCAAAGATTTAAATGCAATGTCAATCAAATCTACTGTCTTCTTCATTACTCTTCTTATTTGCTATAATAATGTTTCTTTTTACTTATTTTCACTCAATAACCCCTTGTGTCTTTACTTTATTGGAAACATGGGTGAAATGATTAAAAAGAAAAAAAAAAAATTTGACACTTCATCACTAATCATATAGACAAGACACAAATGCAGGGGCAATTAAATAAATTTAAAAAAGGGACATTTGGAATAGTGTTTTTGTCTGATCCTGAATTTAAAACTTGATCTGTAAAATTCTAATTTTTAAAGAAAAAATTACATTATTTTCATATTTTTTTTATTTGTATTTGGCTTTGCGATAAGAAAAAAAATTTTAGTGGAAATAAATCAATCTAGTATTTGTGTTGATAAATTTAAGGATAGTTATAATTTAATTTTTATATATACATAATTACTTTTTTAAACCCAAATTTGAGATTTATTAATATATACAATATTTTCATTTTTTGACTCATTTTGTAACAGATTTTCAAATTTAAACTTAATTTTTATTTTGTTAATTTGACATTCACTGCTATCATTTGAAAAAGTATTAAAAATCTTTAAATACAAAAAAAAAATTAATTTTGTTCAAGAAGACAATTCTTTTTTTTTTTAATGAAAAAACACCGTTAAGCATAAAAGATAAGATTTTAATCAAAATCAAGATTTTATTAACTTCATTTTTTATAAATAGTCAGTGCTTTAGTATCAATAGATATATAACTATTGAAAAGTTCTCAATTTGAAAAAAAGTTATCTTCCCACCAACTAAAATATGTGGGAAATCTAGGGGCCCCTAACCTGTTTCTAGACATGGGTCATATTAAGGATATAGTTTCAAGATATGCTATATTTATGGATTTAAAACATGATGAATATCAGGGAAGAACATATGATATATAAAAGTGGTCATTGAAATCTCTGCAGATTTTTGAAACAAAGAATAAACACATTTTCTTAAAAAATAACTTTCATAACAGGTGACCCTTCAACCAGAACTTTTAAAACATATTTGAAAAAAAAATCACACTAAAAATGTGGAAAAATAAGAAAAACAGCATTAGTCTAAAAACAATAAAAAAAAAACCAATTTCTAGGGTGAAAATAGAATAATTACCTTCCCAGATAAACACAAATATTTTAAAATAAACTATCGACTCTTCAAAATGAGGGAAATAAAAACAAATTTTACTATGTTTGTGAAAAACTTTAAAAATTAAAATAAGTAAAATAAATTAATCCAAACCAATAAGTAAATAATAAATGTTAAAAATTCATGAATGGACACATAAACACAAGTAAAATTTTAACATTTTTCATTAGCGTAGCTAGTGGGGGCGGCGGACCGTCTGAAAACAGTGGTGGAGACCAGGTATGACCCCCAGGAAATAATCATGCCCCCCCCAGCCCCCCCGTCAGAAATTTTCTAATAAATTTTCAGGAAATTTGTGAGTAGGAAAAATAGCAATGTTTTCAGCTTTCATGTGTTTCAGTGGCTATAATCTTGGTTACTAACAAAGAGACATTGTTGTAACATTTTATCGGATGATATGGTGTTTTAACTCTGCATCATTAATAACAACAAAACGAAATACGAAGCCAAAAAGTGCAACAATTTCAGTCTTGCCTGTGTATCAATTCGCTGAAATACAATTTTCCATTGAGTGAGCGATATACTTTTGAATATATCTACTAGTGTTGGGACGATTAATCGGAATCGAGAATCGGAAAAATCGGAACTTTTGGGGTATCGAAACGCTATCGGAATCGGAAAAATTTGTGCCTATTTTCCGATTCCAAAAACGATTTTTTTTAAATTTTAACTTAATTTTCCATTATTGGTACTAATGATAAATATTTATTGTTTTTAAATTATCCCTAAAACTAAAATCATAATAACATCAAAATACAATGTAAATTCATTTTACTTGTATAAAGAAAAAAAAAAAATAAACTTTGCATAAATTCTCTAGGTAACCTTTAAAAAAGTTGGTTTACATTTTACAATGTTCCGAAAAATGCTTAAAATTAAATAGAACATTTTGTCAAGAAAAATACTTTCAAACATCATTGATAATTAAATGGTACCCAGAAAATGATGCAACGGAAAATTGGACACCAGAAAATTAGCAACAGAAAATTACGTCAACCATGAGCCAGTCGAGACTCTCGGATCTGGCTGTGCTGTCCATTGAAAACGAGCTTACAAGACAAATAGATTTTGACGATGTCATTGACCAGTTAAACAATGAAAACAAGAAAACATTCATTCTAAGACCATAGTATCGAATGTCATTCTTTTGTGTATTGCCGTGTTTTGTATTTAGTTGTTCTGAAAGTGAACAGTTGCATTTTAAAAATTTTTAATTTGAACTGATTATTTTGTGGTATCGGATTTTGTCTTGGATCATACATGTAAACAGTAACGTACCGGTCAGTAGAGTAAAGTAGAGGTAGAGCATGTATGAAAATTTAGCTACAACAAACCATTCAGCATAGGGTGAATGGGGGGTCATTGGGGTGACATTTACGCGGACCACCCTGGGTGACGTTTACTCTAACTACGCCACTGTATGTATTCGTGTGCGATAGTCTCGTGGGAATAAATCAACACTCAAAGATGTTTTTTATGGCCCTGGTATTTTTGAACGGTATTCTGGAAGTGGGTGCGAAGAGTCGGGCGAAATTAAAAACTGTTTTTTGTCATATGAGCCGTGAATGTCAAAGTGAGCACTTCCGTTTGAGTTTAAATTGAATGTACTAACAGCGTGCGACACTATAGGTATTTTCATGGTAATCGTTCTCAAGGCTTCCCTCTTTTGTATCTCGACTTTACGAATCTTAAGCGCAGTACTAGAAAATCCATTAGGTCGTATCATTTTAATGTTGAAATTGTTAAATGTAACCGGAAGTTTTATGCTAACAGTTTCTTCGCTCGTACTTTTCACTTGTGGAGTTCTCTTCTGGCGTGACAATTTTCCAGCCAACTTTGATCTTCAAAATGTAAATGCAATGTCAAACGTTATTTTCTGAGATTTTAAGTCCTATTCTTAGTTCTCTCTCCTCCTTAATAATGGTTTCTTTTTTTCTTTTTTTTCAAATTCCCTAACACTCAGTAATCCCTCTTATCTCAGTGGCTTTATTGCCTTGCTTCAGGTGAAAAAAATTTTTAAAATCTAAAAGCGTAATACTGTAGAAAAGTGGTCCCATGCACGCATGTACAGGTGAACAGTGTTTTGAAACCATTTTTATTTTCCTTTCGTAATATAGTTCAGAATTTTTTTTTTTAAATATTCATATTGTTAAAACACAAAACACAGTGGATAAAATGTTGTTGAATCCACTGACTTAAGCCAAAGGTTTGTGAGTTCAATAACATTAACACAGCAGAAGTAAACAAAATCTTGGAGAGTTGAGTTAAAGGACATAAATGATAAGTGGATATCCGAAAAGAGTCATGACACGTGGAACTAGAACAATCTACACCGGTGAACAAAATAATGGGTTCCGTTCGAAATTACAATCACCTGAAGAAGAAACGTCGTGAATATTCCAACAAAGATGAGGACAACCGTCTGAAAATACAAATAGTGTAAATAATTACAATACGTCATCTCTGACCTATTAGATCTCTGTTTGGGACCTGAAAGGAAATGTGTACAGCAGAAATTAAAAAATAATAATAATAATAATAATACTAACTATTTGCCATGAAAATTTCACGGAATTTTTATAACAATGATTTTTTAGATTAAATTATGAACGTAAGTAGTGTTTACTCGCCGTCAAGACTGACGTCAGAAATAAATTACTTATGCATTTCTTCTTGTAATTTTAATTACTCATGTGAAAATAATTTTGACTGGGGAGTTCTTAAGCACCAGGTCGGGAGAGGATGGGTCTGAAGATAGATTTAGTTATCCATAAATATTTACGATAGCTTGCAATTCCAAATATCCACCTTCGATATGTATTCAATGAAAGTACACCCATTTTATACTATACAGGCTAATGTTCTAATAAAGTCTGCAGGAACTGATAATAAAATTTCTGAATTAGTCGTGAACATAATGTATATAAAAATTTTTTAATACTATAGTTTAGTGAAATTCAGGAAAACATTGAAAACTACAACAGTGCATCTTGCTTTGGTGCAAAAGATTAATGTCACACCTGGTAGAGAAAAAAATATTGTTTCAGAATGCAAAGGCAAAATTATCATTATACTGTTAATCTTCATCGCGAAACAGAACAAAGGCAATATGGCACTCACCAGTAAATTAAGTTCAGATAAATTTAAATATGACCAGATTTTTTAAACGAATAATATAAATTAAATTAAATAATAAATAATTCAAATTCTAGTTGAATCTATTACATTCACTTATGTGCTAATACCCTTGGGAAAGTTATGAATCCTCTTCTTTTCTCCCCAGCTATGGGTAAATAACAGGACAGACCGGGTTCTATAGATATGGATGGCGACTGGCCTAACGCAGAAAGAAATAGCAACCTAATAAAATAAAAAAACCTGCCTCGTCAGTCATGTATCGAAAGGTAAATGATCGCCTAAAATTATCATGTATCACGCATGGCACATAGACTTTTTGACTGACTGAACTACAATTAAAAAATAAAAATCAATTACAATTAAATTTCAATGTCAAATTTTAAATCTTAAATCTTTCAATAGTAAAGGGTGGGACAATTCTTTTATAAAAGTTTAACGTCAATTTTGATCTTCATCAGAACTGGTTTAATTAAACTAAAATTTTTAATCATTTCACCCCTAAACAAGGCGGAAATGCTACTAGTATAGGAGGTTTACAGGGAGTGAAAGTGAGAAAAAAGACTTATAGGGAATATTGAGGAAAGGACAATAGATGATCGGGATTCAAGAGGATAGAAGATGGCAATTAACGTTGCATTTAAATTTTTGAAGACTAGTTATCAGGTTCAAGTAAATGGAAGGGAGTTCCACGGGCAGGAAGGACGAGAAAAGAAACTGTTGGAGTAAAAGGGCTTGTTGCATTTAGCTATTTCAATAGTAAAGATGCCAATCTAGTAGCACATTTTAAATTCAGGTAGGCAAAGTGCCAGGGAAAAAAGCTTGCCAGAGCATTTAATATGAAGATAGTTGTAGAAAGGACAGACGGAAGCCACGCCACATCGGTGAGAAAGTGACTGAAGTCGAGATATGAGATTAGGATCGATCGCATTACAAATTCTTCTTTGGATTTTGTCAAGAACCTTGAGATCAATAACAGATCCATTGGCAGCAGTATTCAGTGGTTTTAACTAAGGGTTACATACGTTGAGACAGAGGATATTAGGTATATTTCAAAACTAAATTTATACAGAGTGTCACCTATTCACAAATTCAAGCTAGAGTTCCCGAGCACACATTAAAGTCCGATTCAAAAACCCAAAAAGAGCTTTTTTTTCATGATACGTACGGAAAGGTAAACAAACTAAGTAGATACTATATTATCCTTACTATATACTATACTACACTATACTATATACTATACTATATTAGAAAACGTAAGCGGACGTATGGTCTTAAAATAAAGATTTTATTTGCAAAATAACCTGGTTAATTCATGTCCGTAAAAGCGTAAAATCAACGAATGGTTTATTCCTGTCGGGTACTGCGGGAAGTTTAGGGCTCTGTTCTGTTTGAAAAAAATTCGAGTAAATCCCTCTACCAAGACTTTAGCTCCTTAAAATCGATTGCCAACAGGTCGGACCTTTTTTCCGTTTTCTACCAGAAGGGGTTTTAAGATTCCATAACACCTGTCGCCTCCAAATTTTCTACACAAACTAATGGCGTATTTTATCCCTCGACAGGGACCCAAATAAGATAGGTAGGGATGTCCTACTGAACGAACAAATTGCTAATCACAGGTCAGGACCTTTTTACTCCGTTTTCTACCAGAATACGTTTTTAGAGACACACGACACTGTCGTCGGCAGAAACTTCGTGTTCAACAGGTGACTTAAACTATACCCAAATTCGAACCAAATAATACAGGCAGGGATAGTCTCACCTTTGAACAAAAATATTTTCGTCATCAGGATTCTTGGGGCTCGCCGTAAATCATTGAGACAAGACCATGTCAATCAACACCGATCGGCTAGATGCTACAGCAGACCAGAACATTTACCAGCGGTCAATTCAATGTTTACCGAAACATTCTTTATAACTCTGAACCTGTACATCTAAAAATACACCAATAATAACTTACAATATATTTAAAAAATCCACAGTGTATTTATCCATTTTCAAATCTGTCCACATTTTTTTGACGGAACTGTATGCTGAATTTTTTTTCCCGCCTTTGGCCATCTTGTATTTCTATTTTCGCGGAACCCTTTTCATTGATCCCAGATCTTGGGATGAAGTTACCTCGTTACTGTTTAATTAAAGTTTGTTTACTCATGTTTTATAAACAGATGTCATTTGTTTTTTGTTTTTTTATCTTAATACCATTTAAATTATTAGCCCAAATTTTGTTGATTGACCAATTTCCTCATTGTTCATTCACGCATATTTATTTTTTACTTTGCTTAAACTCGGTAGTTTATATTTTTTTGTCTGGCAAAAGGCCCTTAAAAATAATTTGTTGCACCTATGTTTCCTCCAACATTTTAATTTGCCGTGATCAGGTCTAATATTTTTTTTTTTTTTGTATAGTTTTTGAAAAACCCCTGGAACTGCTATTATTTCAGATTAAAATATTTATATATTGTCATGAATTATGATTTATTAAGGAAAATTCAGACTTCAGATCATCAGTTTTTCCAAAAGATACCGTTTTAAAATGTGACAAAATAATTCAATAAAACATTTTTTTTTTTTTTGACGGAATTGGTGTTTGCATAATTTAATAAAATACATTATTTTATTTGATAAGTGGACAGAAAATATCTTCAATTTAATTTTTTTTTTTTCTTTTAACTTTTCAATTTTGAAATTAATCCCATTGCTGTTCGTAACAACAGGTTTTTTGTTTTTAATAAAAACATATTTGAAAAATCGAATAATGTAAAGTTTAATGACATTTTCGAGTGTGAACCTTTTTCAAAGTTTTTTTTCATTTCAGTAACTTTTAGATTATTTTTCTATAAACGTGCATAAATAAACATTATTTTCATATGTTTTAAGAAAAAAAAGCATTCTTCTATGTGCCATGTCGCTTCGTTTGACGTAGACGATCATAGCTCCACAATTTCCTGTTTTTTTGTAGCACTTTAGTCAGTTTTCACCTTTCGTTATTTCTCACAATTCTTGTTCTGTCAACTATTTGCACAAACTCGTTAGTCAAGGGTTATGTTCTATCAGTGTCATATTTGCTAAGCCCTTTTCCTCATTAAGGCTCCCACAAATATTAATCATCTCTTTCTGATGTTTTGTAAGTACCCTTTTGTTTCCATTTTCTTTGAAACTTCGTCATTATTTTTCTAGGAAGACTGTGGTGTTACCTCTCTTTCATCAAATATGGTATTGCAAGGTGATATCAGCTTCATTTCCTCATTTCATTCACATACCTATTTTTTTTTAAATAACAGTGCTACAGGTTTATCGGCCACGTTCCCTGTTTACAAGTGGTGATACCTTCTCCGGATGGCTTGTTAATTACAGACTTGTTGGCCATTTTAATATAAAATACTTTTGTCGGACTCTGTCGCAACTCCAATTCTTTAGCTCAAACAGAAGTACTCACTTCAAAATTCACAGCTCATCTGACAAAACAGAACATAATTTTGTCCGGCCCTGCGCACTCACTTCCGCAATACCACCCAAAACATAATTTTCTGACCAATCAGGAAAGGCCCTCAGGTTTTCACAGCAGCCGCTTCAGTGCCACTGACTCACTATAAAGCCAACGCTGATTTCACCGAGGCAGATCCGACAAGTTAGATATTAGCGATGGACCCCACGACAGACAAGTTTAACCAGCAGCGACACTAAGACGCTTCCATCAATAATGATCTTCGGCTAGCGACAGAACCGCCAGCAGCAGACTCACTCTCGACTTCTAACAGTGCGATCATTCATGGAAACCGATTTTCTCCCAATTGGTCTATCTCATTGGACGATATAAGCATGTGGATTTCTCTCCCGTGTTTATCTCGACGACTACTTTATGTTATATCCCGAACTAACTCTCAGTCTCCACCATTCTCTACAATGGAATATCCCAGTTCAAAAGCAAGGCTGTTAAAACTGTTGATTTCTATAACAAATTGGTCGCCTAATGTTATTACAAGTTTCTGAAAGAAACATCTTGCGAACCACTTTCTCACTCACGGTAGACGGTTTTGTAATTTGTAGAAGGATGAAAATATTCTTTAACTCTTCTGAGTTACCTTACACCTTATTCTGTATTAAAAAACAAAAAAACAAACACGTATGTGCTGAATTCATTTATTTTGAAAATGTTGAAATACTTTAAAATTGTTAACTACTTTCCGTTATATTGCAATTTCAAAACGTTTCAAGAGAAAATTTGTCAAGACTTCGATTTTTTTATATTAAAATAAGAAAAAATCTTTTCTTTATTGAAATGAGGAGACATAATCGCAATTAGAATTTCATTCTTTATTCTTTTTCTATAACTCTTTAGAAATGTTACATTAACATTAGTTTGTAGCGGACCACTCTGGAGAAGGTGGGACGCGATATAATACAGCCTGTGCGCCCCAAATAAGTTGCTAGTTAAGTCCAATGATGAAGCTTCCATAGTATTTTAAGTGTACAGATTAGGTTATTTGCAGTCTGGACGATATAAGTGTGGGAAATTTGTTCCGGCTTTTCTCATATGAAAGGGTTATGGTTAAATGCAACAGAACCAATAAAAGCAACAATATCTAGAAAAATTAAAGTAGACAAGACCAGTACTGGACACAAAATGGGATTTTGAGCGCCAAGGGCAGATGCCAGTAGAACACGTAGCAGACCATACATGTTTTCACCTACTCCAAAGAACAGGCAAATGGGGCCGAATCCAACACGCTGCTAATATATGTGTATTAGCTCAGTGGTTGCCAACCGGTGGTCCATGGACCACTGATGGTCTCAGAAAAATTGGGACATTATTTCAATTTTAATGAAACTTCAAATTTTCAATTTGTTTTTATTTAAATAATACTTACACTATAACTTTGTTAACTTTAATGGATGCATTTCATATTAATAAAATAAAAAGTTTTCCAATTATTATTATATAAATGTATTTTCTAAATTCATATTAGTGGTCTGCCAAATTTAAAATTATACATTTAGTAGTAAACGAAGTTCAAAAAGTTTGTTGACCGCCGTTTTAGATGACTCCTGTAGTGGACCCCCTGGAGTGAGTGCGATATAATATGGCTCTGCGGCACAAGAAGCCAACTAACATTTTAAATAAAAGACGTGTATTTGACAGGTCGTTTAAGAAGACAACAAATGACAAACTTAAAATTAATACAAAATTTATTTATATCGTATAGAAAAAGTATATGTTTGGATAAAAGAACATGAACAAACAATAAATCAAGTAATGGAGGCAGAATTAAGTAAATTGAGGAATACTGACTGACTAGAAGATCTAGATAAATAATAACCTTGACGAAATGTTAAATTAGTGTCCATGTAAATTAAGTTGGCATGTAAGTCTACAGTTTGAAAGTTCAGTTCACATGTCTGGCGAAGGTGTTGAAAAAGTTACTGGTTAAGTCCAATGATGAATCTTCCATAGTATTTTAACTAAAGTGTACAGAGTAGGTTATTTGCAGTCTAACCGATATGCATGTAGCAATTTCCGAAACCAGGTGAATTAGGTTGACAGGAAAGCGGGAAGCAGGGACCTTGTGTAACCGGACGTTCAGGGCTGTTGTAAGCAGGTTCATTAACGCCGATCAACCAGGTTTGTTAGGTTGAGATAAAGATTCTGGACGTAGTGGGTGTTGGCATGCGTGGTTGCTGATTAAGTGCGTTGATGAAATCCATGATGAAGCGGCGAAAAATATTAGCCAATGTTGCGTCAATGTCCGAGTAGTTTATGTGCTGGGATTACCGAAAGTAAGTAATCGAAATTGCCTTAAATAATAAAGGCTAGGAATACCGGAAGTAAGGGTTCGAGGTAGCCGGAAGTAAAGAAGGCCATGAATGTCAGAAGATAAGTGTCCGTGGTAGCCGGAAAGGGCAAGAGTCCCGGAAGTAAGAATGCATAGGAAAGCCTAACTAGCGTCCAGTTGGCAGTCAAAAAAAGGGGGGGGACTGTAACTTAATACAGAACCTATATTGATTTATCCTGAACAACGATACAGACTTTCGTCGTCGTTTCCGCCCCCTCCCCCCTCCTCAAGCGGCAAAAAACCGCGAGTGTATTTGACAAGGGTGTATAACAACATAAACTGGTCTTGCCATTGCACTCAAAATCAAAAGGAAATAAATCCAAAGTTGCTGCGAAGTACAAAAAGTAAAAAAAAAAAACTTCCTGAATAGTATTCAGACTAAGTTCGTAATACTAAAACAACTAAAAAAGACATTAGGTTTATTATGAATCTAAATAGACTTACTATATTAAATTGAAGGGAGTGGGGCAACGCAATGAAGAAAAGGTGAAGTCATGAAGATATATAACGTCTGCCCTTGACCACGTGAACAGAGTAGCAAAGGAGCGACGCTAAGTTTTAAATGCAAAAACAAATTGACCTTTGATCCGAATTAAACAATTATGACCTTGATTTTTTGCAGCTAATTTCTAAAATCACCACCCCTAAACCTGCCTACATATGTGATCAAATCTCAGTACTACCTTCCAACAGGTGCCTTGAGCAGATTATTTGTTTGGTCTTGGGAAATGAATCAATCTTTACTAAAATTTTGTTTGAATTAAATTTTTCCTTCTTGACTAGTCACTATCAAAGTTATAGGAAATATTTCTGCTATTTACTTATAGCTGGATCAAGATGAGGTTGGACCTTTCTCAACAGGGCCTTTTTCTGAAAGGGATGTGAAAACTCGACTGAAAACAGTAAAGCTCAAAACTGATTTCTCAATTTTACAACTCAAAAAATTAGTGTCAATCTTTTTCATGTTTTTCTGTATTTATTTAGATATCCTTTTCAATTTAAAAGTGTTGAATCAAATTTTTTTCAACATCAAAACATCCAATAAAGAGATATTTCTGAGATACCTACTGATATTCATTATTTGCATTCGAATTATCAATAATCTTAAATTACAAGATAGATATAATCTCAAAGGAGAAACAAAGATCTGAAATGTTACTGAGTGAAGCGGATCATTATATTACTAATAGATATCCAGAACATTCAACAAAAAACATTGGCAAGATTTAGGAAACATAAAACAGCTGAATTAATCTATATTTCACAACAAGAGATTTGAGAAAATTAAAATGGCAAGAATAAAAATATTGTACAGTAGTACATATCGTAGTGGTCAGTACTAGGAACTAAATAGTCACATAAACTGAATATCTTCGGCTCTCTGTTTTTGAACTAAGACAGTCTACAACAGTGTTTTTTTTTAAGTTTTTTTTTCAACCACCTGGAGAATTCATTTTGTTCAGTGTTCTTTGACTTTTAACTTTGGCGACAAATAATAAATAGCTGTTGAATATCTAGGTTTTATGTTGTAAATCATATATCACAATGGTTGATACCAAAATAAATAGTCATATAAATTGAATATGAACAATTCACCTTTTTTGACTAGGGGAACAATTTAAAATCTCTTCATCTATTTAAATTAGACTACCAACAACTGGACTGACCGGTAAGAAAATAGTTTGACTTGTAAACAAAGAAAAAGTCAGAATATCTAGATTATTAGTTAACGACATGAAAGTAACCAAATCACAATTTTTATAGGACAGTCTTTAAAATCTTTACACAGGTAATGAAATTTCCTTGTTTTGGATAAACACATTAAATATTTTAGTGATCGTCAAATGGAGTCTAGTGACCTCTTAGGGGTCAATGAGGGGTTCAGGGGGTCGATGATAGTCAAACTGAGATAAATTTTAGTTACACACATGTATGTTTGACATATTCTTTGGTGTACATGAAACAAAGGCATGGAGCTCAATGATGGAAAAGAATCAAAAGCCAAAGAAATTTATTAAGTCACTTTAAGAGACCTGATAAAAGTGCTTCTCTTTTAACTCTTTTTATGGGAAAATTCTGAACTGGATTCTAATTTTTTCATTTTAGTGAAATCCCTTTAATTGCCAATATCAGATGAGTTTTTAAGGAAAAAGATATTTTTAAATAAGGGTCACTCAGGAAAAAGGAATCAAAAGGTGATCTCTGGTTGAAAAAGTTTGACGCCTCTAATCTAGACTACACTGGACAGACCCCATGGGTTGCTTAGAAACTGGGTTCATCATGAAATCAATCAGCCAACTGAATGCCAATTACAACAGAGGGAGATGAAATAATGTTTCTACTAGGTAGTAAATTTTAAGTTCCTTTAAAATAATGATGTGGATATCTAAATAAATACAGAAAAATCCTGTATATCCTTGGACATAAATTTTTTTAGGTTGTATAAGTCACAACAAAAAGCTTTAAAAAGTATATTATTGCAAGGCTATTTGCCCATCTTGCCAAAAAACGTTTCAAAGACACAAAATTAATGGAATAACTTGGAGCCTTTGCAGACATTAAACTAATAGAAACTTAGTCATTAAATGAGATTTATTGTGAGAATGGAAAATTATATTCATCTCTTATGTCTCTGGGAAGCAATAAAACTAGTATGAGTTGAAAACTAGAAAATTTATAAAATCAATGTCTAATGGTGGCTATGGAATATCAGAAGCTGAATTAATATGTAAAAATAATGAAAATAATTTATTCCATTATAGAAGGATATTGTGTTAATCAACTTTCTGTTTCAGCAATTTATATCTTTCAAATTTATTTTAAAATCAAAATTTATATTATATTTCTTTTGCAGAATAAAACCTGATCCCCAAAAACACGTATGACCAATGTTTTTAATAAGGATAAATATTACTGGGTTGAGTCATAAATAATTTTCCGATTTTGTTTATCAATGTTATTCTTTTAAAATATTACAATCAGTTATAAAAAGCAAAAATCACTTATGACCCAATGAAAAGACAGATAATGAACAAACATAGATAGATAGATAGATAGATAGATAGATAGATAGATAGAAATAGATAGATGAATAGATAACAGAATAGACAAGCTAGCTAGGATATCTAAATAGATGAATATGAATAGAATGGACTGAGATAAAATGAATAGATGAATGGATATGATAGATAGATAGATAGATAGCTTTAATCGATGATAGATTTTAACATATAGATAGAAAATTAGATAGATGATTTGAACGGACTGAAATAGATATATGAACAGACTGAAGATATATATTAGATTAGGTCATAAATAATTTTTCGTTTTTTTGTTTATCAACTTTATTCTTCAGAATAATAGAGATGATTTTCCAACCATGAAATTGTTTGAAGATCTCAATCAGATATAGATAGAAATCAAGATAGACACATTAATAAAAATTAACAGAATGAGATAGATAGAATGATGATATCAGAAAGATAACATTTCTGAACCACTAATCAAGATGCCAAAATTGCAATGAATCTCTAGGAAGTGGTATCCAATTGATAGAAGATGGATCAGATGGATAAAACCAGCCTGGATGAACGGACTTTGGAGAAAGGGATATAGATAGTTAGATCACCTGATCTTCCGGATGATGGATAGGCTGAAAACAGATAGACTGATACATAGAAAGATAGATGTATGGATTGACTGAATAGGATCAAATGAAACTTGAGATAGATATATTCCTTAATTTTTAATAATTGATATTCTTATGGATGGATAAATGGACTAAGATCAAGGATAGATAGAGTTAATGGACAGAGGAACCAAAAATAGAATCTTAAATTTGAAACAATGGATGGATTTTTTGAGATCCTGTTCAAAGAATATTCTAAAAAAAAAATGAACGGGAAAAACAGATTGATAGATAGATGAATAGATTAGATACAGATAGATAGATAAACTATTACACTATCGAACAGGTAATGATTTAGATAGATAGATAGAAAGATTTCTCAATTTTTCAGCAACAGAGTCTAGATAGATAGATAGATAGATAGATCTATAGATCTACCATAGATAGATTTTGTTTCTTGGGAGATAGATAGATTTATAGATGATAGATAGAAGATAGATATTTTAGATAGATGGATAGATGTGAACCATGAAGAAGATTTTTAAAGACAGATATTGATGGAGGATTATCTATCTACAAAGGCTTTCTATTTTATCTAGCCTCTATCTAGAATTATTTTTGATCGATAGATCTTTCTTCTCCTGTTTTCATAAATGTAAAGTTAGATCTCTAGGTAGATAGATATATAGATAATAGATATATGAATAGATATTCTAATCAAAATTATATTTGTTATAAATAGAAAAAAAATTGAGATGTGTGTATCTATCTCATCTTTATATAGATAAATATTATAAAGATTTAATTAACATCTGATTCTTTCTTATCGAGGGCAAATGTATATATTTTCACTATATTTGATTAGAAATTACAAATACTAAACAAACAAAGAATTTTCATTTGTAATCCAGCATTAAAAATAAAAAAAAGACATTAATCTAATTCAAAAAGTCAGCTATTATCGATGAAAAAGATAAACTTCTTTCACAAAATATTAAGATTTTTTGTTTGCCAAATTCAGTTGGTGTTCATAAATTCGATAGAAGAAGATTTCAGTAGAAACAGGTGGTTTCAGAGGGTCCAGATCAGGAAACGAAAATGGATAACATTAAAAAAATTAAAATTAAAAAACTTACAATTTAAAATTCAATACAATAATTTGTAAATTTGAATTTTATTCACAAGGTCCACGCAATGGAATATTTTTTGAAGTGTTTCAGCTCCACGAGCACATATCATCGAAGCGTCAATTATAATTGCATCTCACTCTCAGACGAGAGTAAAATTCCAAGAATCAAACTTAAAAAAAAAACGACGCAAACATTCGATTCGTTCTGAATTGGGACCAGTTACCAGTTCTTCTGTCCTATTCTATGAAATCAATAAAGTAAATTCAAACATTCGATAGAGTTGGCGTTTTTGCCACAGGCATGTTTTCACCTATGGCCAGCTATACGTAATAAAATTTTCATTCCTTTTTTGCGATGAACAGTGTGAGAGTCAAAGTCATACCTCAAAAGGAATCAACTCATGGTCGCAGAAAAGGAATCACCTTCACTAAAAACATTGTATATAGGGAAGTGTTGTAATGGATGAATTTCCCCAAATATTTTTTATTGAAAATAACTTAAAATAAATATTTATATTATTAAATATGAAATAATAGAAAAATGATTTTTTATTAACCAAAATAGTGTAAAATAACTTCGATTAATTGATAAATATTCACAGGCGAAATTTAAATTATTTTGAATTTTTTATATACATATATATATATATGTATTATTTTTGCATTTGATAGATTTTTTTGATATTTGGACAAATTTTAAAAGATAGAATTAGTTTAAAAATGTTTTTAAACAACCAACTGATTTGCATGAATTCCAATTTATATTTTTGAGTGTGTGACTGAGAAGAAAATTTGTATATTCTTTAATTATCTTCTAAATTGTTTTTTTCCACATAAAAAAATTTAAGACCAAAATATGCAAATTAAATGGATCCCCTCGATTTTTTTTCAACACATAGTGAACTTGATTTTTTAATTAAAATTTTTTTTATGCCATAAATCATAAATTAAATTGTATAAATAAATTTTAATATAAATTTATTTTAAAAATTGCATATATATATAAAAAATTTGAGACATTACAGTTTAATATTTTAATTTAAATATAAATTAAAATGAAAGTACTGTATAAAATTTCGGAATTTTTAGAGCTCCCTATTTTCAAAAAACTTCTTACAATTTTATTTTATAATACTTATGCCAGATCAGGCTTGCTTTCTCGTTTACTGTTGACATATTTGGTCTAATTAAATATAAATATATATTCTTGATAGACTGCAAATGTCTCCGAATTTTGTTGAAAAGAATTATTTTTCCCTATTTAAGTTCTCTCTAATTTCATTTATATTTAAAAATTATAAAAAGTGTTTGGACGACAGAACATTTTTTGGTTTTATTTAAAATATTTCGAGCTTTAGGATTATAAAATAAAATATTAATATTGTTTGAAAATATACCAGTTATTTTTCCTCCATATTAATTTAAAAAGTAGTTAGAAAAAATTTTTATTTATATGCCCATGAATTTATATTAAATTAAATATGTTTATAATAAATCAATAAAAAAAATTCAAATGTCTTAAAAAATTAAATTTTAAATAAATCCATAGATTTTTTCTATTTAATTTTAATGAAATTGTTTTTTTAAATATTTTTAAATTTATAATATTTTTAAAAAAAAATAAATAAAAAAAAAATAATTTTTTTATTTAAAAAATTGATCATGTTTATTTTTACGTACTCTTTTTTAACATTAATATAATTATATTTTAAATTAATTTAAACGTGCCTTCTTTTTTCTTGAAAAAATAATGGAAAAAAAAAAAAAATTATTATTTTTTGTAGATTAAAAAAAATAACAACAAAAATAAAAAATCCATTTCAGGAAATATTTAAATAAAAAATTTTTTTTTTTTTTTAATTTTCGTTTTTATAAAAAATGAAGAAAAACTACGAAATTCATGCAACAGAAAAAAAAATTTAAATTAAATTTGATTATACGTTTTTTTAAAAAAGACGAAAATACTATTTTAAACTTAAATTAAAAATTGTTTTTTCGTTAATAATTTTTATTTATATAAAAAATTTATTTTTTTTTAAATAAGATAATATGGAATAAATAAAATTTTTTAAACAAATTATGAAATAAATAAAAAAAAGTATTAGAGAAAAAAATATAAAATATATATATATATCAAATTTGTGGTTTTCAAATTCAATTTTAAGGACGACAATAAATCAAGAATACAAAAGTTGAAATTAAACAAAAAGTTAATTAAATAAAAATTTCAAATAATTATTTTGCAAACAAAATTTCAAAATGATAATTTGTTATTAATTATATTTTTTTTTATTTAACAATAAATATAATATAAATTATATATATATATTTATATATATATATAGAATATTTAGAGAGAGAATTTTTTAAAAAATAAAAATAATAAGAACATATGAATTTTATATTTTAAATTTCAATATGTAAATTATTCTATAACAAATATTTATAAATTTATATTATATATATATATATAAATATAAATAATATAATTCTAATAATTTTATTTTATTGAACTTGAATTATAAACACAGAAAAAAAAGAAAAGTTAAAAAAAAAAAAATTGGGGAAAAATTTAAAAAACATTTAGAATTTTTAATTTAAATAAACACTTTGTATATATCTGAATAGAAATATTTGATCACTTAATTCAAAATTACGGGAACTTATACATACAAGTTTCATATTAGAATATTGATATAAAATTCAATAAAAAACGTTCCGTTAATTTATAATTTCCGTTAAATGAATTCGTAAAAACAGCTTCGGTTCAATTTGAGTTAAATAATATTTGAACATAAAGAAGGAACATAAAATAATAAATTTTTGAGTTCAATTTTTTGGACACAAAATAAAATTAATATTAAAAAAATATATTTTTTTTTAATATTATCATTATATTCTCAAAAAATGACAAATTTTCTGATGAATCAATAACAATTTGATGAAATTTATTGAACAATAATTTATCAAAAAACATATAATAAAATTTTTTAAATTTAAAAAAATAAAAAAAAAAAATTCTATCATTCAATGATTTTTTGAAATTGTTCAACATAAGAAGATGAAATTATATAAATTGAAAATTTAAGATAAAATATTTAAAATGAATTTTTTCATGGCATGAAAAAAATTTTTGCGTAGTTGCATTTTTGAAAAAATAAATATTTTTTTTATAATTATATTTTTAAAATCTGGAATTATTTTTTAAAAAAATTGAACTAAAATACATGATAAACAAAAAAGACAATGTATAATAATTTAAAAAATGATGATTCTATAATTTTAAAATTAATTTACAGAGGTTGAAAAATAAAGACATTTTCAAATATTTAAATTTTTGATACAAAAATTTCATGTTTTTTTAATATTTTATTTAAAATTTCCAATGGAAAATTTAAAACGAAAATTTATCATAAAATTTATTTGTATTTTTTTTTTTGCAAAGTTCTTTTTACGAACAAAGTTCCATTTAGGAAACACTGTTAAAGATAAACCACCAGAACATTCAAAATTTAAAACGTGAAATAACGAAACAACTTTATGGAGATCGTGAGGGAACCGCTATTGATAATTACAATAAATAAAAAAGATATGATATATAGAATAATAAATAATTATAATGTTTGGAAAACATGATTTATGAAAAAAACTAAATTTAATGTTTTTTTTTTATTATAATATGTCTTTGAGAAGAAATTGATATATTTCGAACAAAAATTTCAAAAAAAAACATAAAATATAACATTAAATGTCTGGAAATTAAATTCCATCAATTATAAGAAATGAAAAAAGAAATTAAAGCTATTTGTATCCGTTCAAAAACGATACGAAAAACGTTGTAGGTTCTATCGCCAAAATAAAATATTCCGATCAGATTTCTTAAGAAATTTTACAGGGAAATTGGAAAATAAACTATACATGTCGAAAGGCCACCATCGATTGATAATGTACAGACATTTTGGGAAAATATTTGGAGACAGCAAATTTAAAGGAATATAACCTAAATGCAGAATGGATACGGCGTGAAGAAGAACGAAATGGATACACCTCATGCAAGAATGGGAAAATATATCCACAGATGATGTTATTTTCCAAATAACGAAAAAATAAAAATGGAAATCCCCAGGACGTGACAAGTTCCCAATTTCTGGCTAAAATCATCTCCATCTACCCATGAAAATCTTAAAAAAACATTATCAACGCTTATAAATAATCCCAATAAAATCCCGGAATGGATTACTGAAGGTATATTACATACCTCAATACCAAAAAACAACTGAAACAGACGATTAAAAATTATAGACCGATAACATGTCTCTCCACAACGTATAAGTTGATCACGTCTGTACTGACGAACCGTATTTATTCCTTTTTCGAAAAACAAACAGCATTCTTCCGCTGGAACAGAAGGGATGCAGAAGAGGTTCATATGGCTGCAAAAGATCAACTTCTGATAAATAAAATGATCCTGGAAAATTGCAGGAGACGACGCAGAAAAATCTAAGTGCAGCGTGGATTGATTATCGTAAAGCCTTTGATAGTGTTCCACATTCTTGGATCCTTAAGACTTTGGAAATGTACAAAGTCTCCCCTGTGGTATTAAATTTCCTTAAGCACAGCATGGGAATGTGGAACACCAAACTATACCTTAGTCACACAGGGGCACTGCCATATCCAACCGTCTGAATATCCGACGTGGAATCTTTCAAGGAGACTCTCTGTCCCCTTCTGTTTTGTTTTATCCTTAATCCCTCTTACACATGAACTGAACAACAGTAGCTATGGTTACAAAATAAATAAGAAAATATTCAATCACCTACTCTACATGGATGATCTCAAACTTTTTGCCAAAGACGACAATGAGTTGAAAGGGCCTCCTCAATATTGTAAAATACTTCAGTGACGACATAGGTATGGACTTCGGATTAGATAAATGTGCAAAAGTAACATTCAAGAAAGGTAGAATTACAGAAACACCCTTAATAGATTTAGATTTTGTCACAAAGATTAGGGAACTGGAGCATGATGTAGCTTATAAGTACCTAGGGATTAGTGAAGGAGATGGCATACAACACCCCCAAATGAAGAAAAAAAATAAATAAAAAAGTACTACAGGCGTGTACGTCTGGTACTAAATACTGAGCTAAAAAAAAAAACAGAATATCAGCCATAAACACATTGGCTGTCCCTGTGGTGCAATACAGCTTTAATGTCCTTAACTGGACCATAGCTGAAATTAAGCGAATGGACGCCAAAACGAGAAAGCTTCTCACTTGCTATCGCATGCATCATCCCAAAGCTGATGTTGATCGTCTGTATGTGCCCAGATCCGAAGGAGGCAGAGGATTAGTTCAACTAGAACTGTCCTACAAAAACTACAACAATTGGCCTCCAAAGATATTTGGAAACTACAGAAGACTGGATGATGGTATGCGTCAAGGAACATGAAAGTAGTAAGCGTCTTTACTCCGTAATAAAAAGAAGCCAACAAATTCAAAATGGAGTTTCAAATGGGCGTAGAGATGCAACTACAGCACAATACACCGGCTGAAACTGCAAAATACCTAAAAAAAAAAACAGCAAAGACGAATGCAACCGACCAGCTACAGAAGCGATGGCAAGATAAACCGCTTCATGGCCAATACTCTGCCCGTACCAAACAAGCTGACGTAGACAAAACCCGTACCCATCAGTGGCTACGTAGTGCAGGGTTGAAAGCGGAAACTGAAGGTTTTATCCTTGCTGCGCAGGACCAATGCTTGCTAACTAGGAATTATCAAGCACATATACTAAAATATTGTGTCAGCCCAAAATGCAGATTCTGTGATAAATATCCAGAAACGATTGATCATCTTGTATCAGGTTGCACGATGTTGGCACCCACTGAATATAAAACCCGACATGACAGAGTGGGCCAATATCTGCACTGGAAAATCTGCAACTTCTACGGGAAGGAAACTGAAAGAAACTGGTATGAACACCACCCAGACCCGGTTACGGAGATAGGACCTGTTACAATTCTATGGGACTACACAATACACACTGACAGAACAATCAAGGCCAACCGCCCAGATATTGTTATTAAAGACCACAAACAAAAACGGTGCCTCCTTATTGATATGGCAGTCCCTGCTGACTGCAATGTATCTTTGAAGATATTCAAAAAAGTTGTCAAAATACAAGGACCTTGAAATAGAAATCTCGAAAATGTGGCATATGGGAACATCAACAATCCCTGTTGTAGTTGGAGCCCTAGGACTGGTTGGAAAAGATTGCAGTAGACTAATTGAAGGGATTCCTGGAAGTCCATGCCTCAAAGGAGATACAAAAAATTGTTCTGACAAGTACAGCCCACACTTTACGAAGGGCTTTATCTATGTAATTTTTTTTTTTTTTTTTTTTTTGTCAGTGGAAAGTGTCATGATGCCATTTCTAACCTTAGGTCCCTGGGCGGGACCGGAAAGAAATGTGTAAACGCCAGAAATCAAAAAAAAAAAAAATAAAATAATAATAAAAATAATAATAATTAATAAAATATCAAAAAAAAAAAAAAAATTGAAAAAAAAAAAATAAAAAACAAATTGGAAAATTGTTATAAAAAGGATATAAAAAAAAAAAAACAATTTAGGAAAAAATGAAAAAAATAAAAAAAAAAAAAATTAAATTTATAAATTATATAATTATTTAAAATATGAAATAAATAATGAATAGAATAAAAATTAAAAATGGATTATTGAAAAATATAAAATTTTAAAAAATTAAACAAACAAAAAAAATTAGGAAAAAAAAAAATTACAAATTAACCAAAATGAAAATTTATATTTTCTAAATATGGATAGAAAAAAAAAAAAAAAAAACAAACTGAATTACAAAAGAGAATAATTTAAAATGTTAGGGAAAAAATTTAAACATTTAAAATAAAATAAAAAAAAAAAATCTAAAATAAAAATAAAAATAATAATAATTTAAAAATTTTATATTAAAATATAGATTTCATTAAAATTTTTATTTTAAATTTTTTTTATCAAAAATCTTTTTTTTTTAAAAAAACGTTTAAAATTAAAAATTTATTATATAAATTACAATAAAAAAATATTAAAAAAATTGATGTCTTTTAAAAGAATTTTATAAAAATAATAAATTTCACAATATATAAAATAAATAATATTTTAAATAGTTTATATTTCTTTTTCATTTTAGTTTGAAAAAAAATATAAAAAAAAACCTTATTAGCAATTTTTTAAAATTTTTTGCAAAAAAAAAAAAATATGTGAGATTTTTTATTTTAAAAAAATTGGATAAAAATAATTTTATAAAAAAATAAAATAAAAAAATTTAAAAAATTATTGATTGTGAAATTTTTTTAAAATTTTAATGAAATTTAAAATATAAAAAAATGAAATATAATAGAAATTTTAATTTTTTTATGAAAAAAAATAAAAATGTTTTAAAATAAATATATAAAAATATCATATTCATTTGAAAATTTAATTAAAATACTAAAATATTAATATATAATACAAAAAAATATTAATAAATTCAAAAATTTGAAAATTAAAAAAAAAAAAAACTTAAAAATTAATTATAATAATAATAATATTAATGAAAAAAAATATATATAATAAATATATAAAAAAATATATATATATACATTTTATATATAAAATTTAATTTGTAATTTTTTGAAGTTTAATAAAAAAATTTAACTTTTAAAAATGAAAAAAAATTAAATATTATGAAATTAAAAAAATAATTAATTGATTATAAAAACATATAATATATACAATGAAAAAAATAAAAATTTTAAAAAGAATTGAAATAATTTTGTAAAAAATAAATCACAAAATTTTGAATATAAAAAAAAATTTAAAAATGAAAAATTTATTTTAATAATTTAATCTACCAGATTAAGATTTCTCCAAATTACAATATAAAATTCTTAAATTTGAAAAATAACAAAATTAATTAATATATCAATTATTATTTTTTATTGCAAAAAAAATAAATTAAATAAATGAGAAAAAAAATGAAAAATTACAATATATCAAAAAAATATTTAATTAAAAATAAATTGAATTAAAAAAATATTTAAATTTTAAAAAAAACCAAAATCTTTAAAATTCAAATTTTTTTAAATTTAATTCTATTTTATATAAAATCAAGTTTTTTGAAATTTGAAAAAAATAAAAAAAAAAAAATTTAAAATATAATTTTTTGATAAAACAACTGAACTTATTGTTAAAAAATTATTTAAAAAAATATTTAAAAAAAAAAAAATCATTTTTTTTAAATACTTATGTGAAAAAGAAATTTATAAAAAAAAAAAACTTATCAAAATCCAAAAATATAAACATAAAATATAATATAAAAATCATGATAAATGGGATTTGATTGTTTCCTCAAAAAAATTTACAATGAACAAAAACAATAAAAAAATGGAAATATAAGGAAAAAAATAAACCTTGAAAAAATATTTTTTTAAAAAGAAATATATTTTAAAAAAAAATTAAAAAAAAATATAAACAAAAATAATTTTAAATATTGATTATTTGAAATTTTTTTTAAATGCAAACTTAATCAATAAAATTGTAAATTTAAATAATCTTACAATTAAAAAAATTAAAATTAATAATAAATATATAATTATAATTAAAAATATTTATAAAAAAATTTATAATGACATTTTTTAAATTGGAAAAATTTATTTTTAAAAATTAATAATAAAAAAAAAAAAAAATAATGATTTTTATAAAATATATATAAAAATAAAAATCAAATGTATAAATTTATCATTATCAATTTTAAATTTAAATTATTTCAAAATTAAAAATAAAAAAAATGTTTAAAAAAATATATTAATAAAATTTAAATGATTTATATATAAATATATGTATTTTTGATTTTTGAAATTTACATTATTTAAAATATAAAAATATTAGAAAAAAATTAGAAAAAAAGAAAAAATAAAAAAAAATAAATAATATCTATAAAAAAAAATGAAAATATTATATTTAATAAAAAATTTTTTAAATGAAATATAAAATAAACTCAAAAAGACAAATAAATTTATAAACAAATAAAACAAAACAAAATTAATTATAATAAAAAATATATATGAAAAAATTAATGGAATTTTTTCAAATAATTTTATTTTTTTTTTTAGTTTCGAATTCTTTATATCTTTTAAAATTGAAAAAATTAAAAAAAAAAATTTTTAAAATTTACATTAAATTTATTTTAAAAAATTTTAAAATTTTTACTAAAATTCATATCGAAAAAAAATAAAAAGTAAAAAAAAATATTTACCAAATGCAATAAAGAAAAATATAATCAAAATAAAAATATATCGAATAGAAAAAAGAAAAAAAAAAAAAAAAAATGGCGATTGAATATTTTGGAAATAAATAAAAAAAAAAAAATTTTAAATTTAAATAAATATATATTTTTATTAATAAAAAAAATTTAAAAAAAATATCTGAAAAAAAAAATTTTTTTATTTATTAAAAACAAATTTTATATATATATGAAAAAATCATTAAATAAAATTTAAATAAATTATATGACAAATAAATATAAAACTCGTTTGAAAAACATTAAACAATTTTTAAAAAAAATGAATATAAAGAAAAAAAAAATCATAAAAATATAAATTATATGGAAATTGAAAAAAGAAAATTTAAAAATTTGAAAAAATTTTTTAATTTGATTGGAAGCTTTCAAAATAAATATCAGGAATTAAAATAAAAAAAATTTAAAAAATGATGATATTTTATGTATTTAATTTTCTGAATTATATTATTTCTAAATATAAATTTTAATTATTTTTGAAATAAAATTGAAAATCAAACAAATTATTTTTAGAATGTTGATTTTTAAAAAATTTTGAAACAAATTAAAAAAACAAAAAATAAAAAAAATGAAAAATTTATATAAAATTGAAAAAAATTAAATATAAAAAATACAAAAAAAAAATGAAATTTATTTTTTTTTTTGAAAAAAAATGAAAAAAAATAAAAAAAGAAATAAATAAATATTAATAAATAAATTCAATTTAAAAAATAAAAAAAAAAATTTTAAAAATTTTTTTAAAATATAAAAAAGAAAAAAAAAATAAATTAAAAAAAAACTGATGTTTTATTAAAATTTTTATAAAAAAATAATAAAAATTTTTATATATAAATAAATAATATATATATATATATAAAATAAATAAATATTTAAAAAAAAAAAAATTAAAATTAATCATAGATATTAACAGAAAAAAAGACAAAAAAAAATATTAAAAATTGCAAATTTTTAAAATTTTTTTTATGAAAAAATAAAATTAAAATAAAAAAAAAAACCAATATATAACACAATATATAATATAGAATAAATTTTCTGGCGTTACCAAATTTTTAAAATTATTTTTAGAAAATTTTTTTTATTTTGATTTTATTTTAATTTCATCGGCCCAAAAAAAAAAATAATCCAAAAAATAAAAATTTAAATTAATAAAAAAAATATTTAAAAAAAATTACTGATTAAAAAAAAAAAAGTATAAAAATATAAATCAAAAAAATTTATAAAAAAAATAAAAAATAAAATATATATGGATAATCATTAAAAAAATAAAACAAAAACAAAATAAAAGAAAATTTTCCAAAAGGAAAAAACAAAATTTGTGTTTGACCCCAAAATAAAAATGTAATTTATATAAATATTTAAAAAAATGAGAAAAATATCCAAGATTTTTAAAAATTCAATTTTTTTAATGAAATTTTAAAAAAGAAAAAAAATTGAAAAAAATTTAAAAGATACTTTTACACCCCTTTTGGAAATTAAACTCAAAAATTTAAGAAAAACAAACAATTAAAAATTTGTAAAAAATATCAACGAATGAAAATCATGAAAATGAAATAATCAAAATGGAAACCAAAAAATTTTCATAAATTAAAATTTCATATTAAAAAAAAATAATTTTCAAAAAACATGACAATTTTAAAAATAAAATAAGTAAAAAAAACATCAAAGAAAAAGTACATAATTTAATACAAAATATCCGATAATTGTTAATAAAAAAGATATTAAAAAATTATAGAAGACTGGATGAAAATATAAAAAGGAACATGAATTAAGCACAATCCATCTTTACTCCGTAAATAAAAAAGCCAACAAATTCAAAATGGAGTTAAAAAAATAAATAAAAGAGATGCAACTAAAGCAAAATACACCGGCTGAAACTGCAAAATACTTAAAAAAGACAGCAAAAAGACAAATGCAACCGACCAGATACAGAAGCGATGGCAAGATAAACCGCTTCATGGCCAAATACTCTGCCCGTACCAAACATTTGACGTAAAGAAAAACCCGTACCCATCAGTGGCTACGTAGTGAAAGGGTTGAAAGCTGAAACTGAAGGTTTTATCCTTGCTGCACAGGACCAATGCTTGCTAACTAATTATCAAGCACATATACTAAAATATTGTGTCAGCCCAAAATGCAGATTCTGTGATAAATATCCAGAAACGATTGATCATCTTGTATCAGGTTGCACGATATTGGCACCCACTGAATATAAAACCCGACATGACAGAGTGGGCCAATATCTGCACTGGAAAATCTGCAACTTCTACGGGAAGGAAACTGAAAGAAACTGGTATGAACACCACCCAGACCCGGTTACGGAGATAGGACCTGTTACAATTCTATGGGACTACACAATACACACTGACAGAACAATCAAAGGCCAACCGCCCAGATATTGTTATTAAAGACCACAAACAAAAACGGTGCCTCCTTATTGATATGGCAGTCCCTGCTGACTGCAATGTATCTTTGAAGATATTCAAAAAGTTGTCAAAATACAAGGACCTTGAAATAGAAATCTCGAAAATGTGGCATATGGGAACATCAACAATCCCTGTTGTAGTTGGAGCCCTAGGACTGGTTGGAAAAGATTGCAGTAGACTAATTGAAGGGATTCCTGGAAGTCCATGCCTCAAGGAGATACAAAAAATTGTTCTGACAAGTACAGCCCACACCTTTACGAAGGGCTTTATCTATGTAATTTTTTTTTTTTGTCAGTGGAAAGTGTCATGATGCCATTTCTAACCTTAGGTCCCTGGGCGGGACCCGGAAAGAAAAATGTAAACGCCAGAAATCAAAAGAAAATAATAATAATAATAATAATAATAATAGAGAAAATATCAGAATATTCGCAAACTGTTAATATTAAAGCTACTGACTTTGGTCACAATAAAATCGAAATTTTTACAAAAAACACAACAAATATGATTATTAAGGTGATATAATGAATATGCATTTAGAGAAAAGTCACAGTAATATGATGAAAAAATCAAAAAAAAACTGAAAAAATAATTAAGGACGACGCCTAAAAGATACGAATACACCTATTCCGAAAACCAATACGACGAGGACTAATTTTACGGTTACTTTTTAGATTGTAATAATTGTTACAGTAGTCAACAACTACTTTTATGACATCGAACAAATATATCCCTTGATTAGTGTGGACATATCACAATTTAAAACGGAAATTTTTTTGTTTCATTTTCTTAATTGTTATTATAAGACCATCTTTTCTGACATATAATTAATGGTTAGTGTAAAGAATGATAGACATAAATTGTGTTGAGGAGTTTGATAATGTGGGAATCTTTAAAAAAGAAGAAAAGCATTTAAAAATTGAATTTTATCTAAATTTGAAATGAAGTATCGAAAAGGGAAAAGTTAGAGAAAATACATTTTTTTTGTTTAAAATTCTATCACTTAAATTTCAGTTTGACCAATTTGCAAAGAAAACAAAGAAAAAAAAAAACAAATTTTTTTTTACAGGTTAAACCATGATAGATTTTTTTGTTTTTCCAAAAACAAAGACATTTTTCTGAAAAATTATTTATTACATAATTTAATTGAAATGATTTTTTTGGTTTTGCAAAATGAATGGAAACTAATAAAAATGAAAAGACCTTCGTTTTATTATTTAATTGAACAAATTGTTTGCTTTAAAATTTATTCAAAAAAAAACGTGCACAGATTTATTTCTTTAAGACAAAAAATACTATTGGATTAATTATTTTTAGTTTTTAATTGTCTTTTTTTTTTGCTAACATGTTCAAGGAAAAAGGCCCAAATTAAACCTAATTTTCAAAATATTTTTTCAACCACAAACAAAAATTATTGAAATGGGAATTCTGATTTATTTTGGTTCCATGAGACTTTCTAGTCCTTAACGAACCATATGTTTTTGGATAATATAATTTATAAATTTACAATGTATCTATGTTTTTAAAAAGCCCTGAAATACGACCATATTAATATCTCCAGTACAATTTATATCATAAATATATATATATATATATATATATATATATTTCCATCCAACCCAAGAAAATATTCAGCTATTTCAACAAACTAAAATCAATCATCATATAAACTTATAAAATAATGCCGTTAAATTGTTTTGCAATGATAAAACAATTTTTTTTTTTCTAAGAATGATATTTTTTTTTTTTAATATTATGTATAATATTTAATAAAATAAATGTAAAATCTCAAATTTTACAGAGATAGTCATAAAATATTTGAGTTAGGAAGATAAATTTTGCAATCTTGGAAGTGAGAATGTATTTCTGCATTTTTTGAAAAAATTTAGAGAGTCATGGATCTATATTTGAAAAATAAAAAAGTATTCTATTTTAAAGTTAATGTTTTTTTAAAATGATTAAAAAAACAAGTTAATGTATAATCAATTTTTAACAATAAATATAGACAGATGATGAAGAAGGATATAAATCGGACAGAATATAATTAAAAAAATGAAAACATCAAAATGCTGCAATGAGAAAAAATCTACCATAAATTTATAAATTTAAATTCCTTTTTTTTATTTTATATTTTTCATTTAATGAAATTTTTTACAGAAATGATATTTGAAGATCGAAAAAAATTTGAATCACCAAAATGTCGTTCATTGGGAATTACTTCTAATTATATAGAATGAAATTTCTTTATTTTAATATTTGATTTCTTTTATAATATGATAATAAATATCGTTGTGCGGTTAGCAGAAAAGAAAGGGAAATCAGAGAGCTAGGTTCGAATTCTTCAAAATCATTGCATTTATTCTTCAATATAATGAAATTGGGAATTAATTTATAAAAATTTGCTTTCCCCAGTTATATGAGTTAAATAGCAGCATAAACTTTAATTTTCAGATCCAAATAAATTTTAAGTCTAGAAAAAAAGGATTTCTGGAGAATAATTTTGAAAATTTTTATTTATCTTTCTTAAGAATTGGTAATCCATAAAATGAATAAACAGAAAAAAATAGAAAACGTGGTTTTACTATGACCTAAAAGTAAACTTCATTATACATATATATATATATATATATATATATATATATATATATATATATATATATATAATATATATTACTTCAAACAAATTTTTTAAATTATTCCAAATTTGAGAAGAGAATTCCTTTTTTGTTTAAATTTTAAAATAATTTATTTCGTCTACTCTAGAAAACTTAATAAGGATATTGTATTCAGACAAGAATTGAACCTTATCCCCCCCTGTGCAAGAGGAGCCAGCGTTTAATCCGGCGTCTTTTGAAACTCAAGAAGAACATTTAACATAAATCAATCAAAAATATTATTTTAATTAAATCACATTTAAATCGTAACAAACAAAAAAAAAATATATGAAAATTTAGAATTTGTTTTGTTATGAAACAAAGCATACAAATAAATAATTAATGGATTAAATTTTTTAAAATTAACCATTTTTTAGGAAAAAACATTATTTTCAGTTGGATAGCAATTATTAATTTTTATTTTTTGTTTTTTTTTTTAAACATTATTTTGTCTATCAGTCTAAAAAAAAAAAGTATTCACTAAAAATAACGTTCAAAAAAAATTAAATATGTCGGATTTTAAATGAATTTAGATGATTATTTTTTTTATATATTCAAGAAAAATTTATTTAATTTTTTCCTCCATTTGATTTCTTAAAAAAAAAAAATGATTTTCGATAGGAAAGAAATTAGAATTTAAAAAAATTTTTTTTAATGACGATTATTTTTATTAACAAAAAATTCAGGTGGTCAATCCAAAAAAAAAAAAAATTTTTTTGAAAAATCTTTAAGAATAAATAATGAAAAAAAATTTGTCCAAAAAAAAAAAAAAATAAAAATTTCAAATGTTTGATGATCTTCTACTTTTTTTTACACTAAAGGCGTTTTTAAATATTACAAAACAAATTAATTTTTTCTTCATTAAAAAAATAATCCCTTTATTTATATCGGCTTGAAAAAAATATGTATCATATTTTATTTGAAAAAATGGGGTATTGATTTTTGTAATTGCAGATGTTGATTCTTTTTTTATTTTCATGAAATTTTCATTTCATTTAAAATCAGGAGTTAAAACATTTTCCAAAGCTTTTTCTTGTGTATTCACATACATACATTTGGATATTTATTAAACGTTTATATTTATTAGCAATTTTTTATTTAAAAACTTATCTTAGAAAAAAGATCTTAAATGGAGAATATTACTCAGACTTTTGGGTTGACTTTTTCTTGTTTTATTTCGAAATAAATTATTTCATTTTCAATAATGAAAAATATTAAAAATCCAGAAATGTAAAATAAAATTTGAAATCAAAAACAATTCTTTTATTGAGCTTTTTGTCAAGTGGCAAAATCAAAAATTTTTGTCATTTTACACGTGAGAAGTATATTGAAACAACATTTTTTAGTGTTTTAATTAAAGCCAAAGAATGTAATCGTTTTCTTTTTAGATATCAATGTTTTATATTCAGAAAAAAAATAAAAAATCCAAGATTTTTTTTTGGAAAAAAATCCATCATTTATATAATTCTAAATATGTATTTCAATTAATTGATTTGGGAAGATAGTTTTGTTATCTGTTTAAATATTAAAATAAAATTTTTAACACAAACCCACTGTATTCCTAAAACATTTCTTATAAATAATTTAAAATTCTATTGTTCTTAACCTGTATTTTATATTTTTATTATTTTTTATTTTATTAATTTTATATGGATAAATCTTTCCGATTTTTTTATGTTTTTAACAAATAGAAATGAAATGAGACTTCTTCAAAAATTTTTTTTGAAATTTCAGACTTTTGTTATTGAATATTCAATTTTATTGTTGAATTTTTTTTTAGATATAAAATATTTGAATTTAAATTTATTTTTTTCCACTAATTATTTATTTTTTTAAAGCCATTTTTCAACCAAATCGCCATTACAAATCTTTGAAAAAGTTTTTTATTGTCTTTCATTTTCATTAAAGTCAAGAAAATTTTCTTTTTTCCCATTTGAAATCCCTTCCGTTTCTTTGGAATTATCGCCATCTTCTTCTTCTTTTTGAAAATTATGTTTTTTTATTTCTAAAAGAAAAAAAACTTAAAATTTTGGATTTATCTTTTTTTCCAGTAAACCCTTCGTCTTAGTGGAATTACGCCATCTTCTGTCTTCCTGAACCCTCCATTTTTTTATTGTTCGGAAAATTTTCACTAAAATCGAATTTAAAAATTCTCTCTTTCATTCCCAGTAATCCCTTCCGTCTTAGTGGAATTATCGCCATCTTCTGTCTTCCTGAACCCTGTTTTTTATTGTCTGAAAAAACATTTCACTAAAGTCTTAAATTTTTCTTTCACTCCCAGTAATCCCTTCCGTCTTCTTGGATTTTATCGCCATCTATTGTGTTTCCTGAACCCTGTTTTTATTGGTTTTTTTTCTCTTCAACTATCTTCTTTTCATTCTTTTTCTTTTCCCAGTTTCCTCTTCCGTCTTAGTGGGAATTATCGCCATCTTCTGTCTTCCTGAACCCTTTTTTTTTTTGTCTTTTCTCTTCACTAAAGTCTTCTCATTCTCTTTCACTCCCAGTAACCCCTTCCGTCTTAGTGGCATTATCGCCATCTTCTGTCTTCCTGAACCCTGTTTTTTATTGTTTTTTTCTTCACTAAAGTCTTTTCATTCTCTTTCAATTCCCAGTAATCCCTTCCGTCTTAGTGGAATTATCGCCATCATCTTGTCTTCCTGAATTTTGTTTTTTTTATTGTCTTTTTTCTCTTCACTAAAGTCTTTCCCATTCTCTTTCTCTTTTCCCAGTTTTGTTCCCCTTCCGTCTTAGTGGAATTATCGCCATCTTCTGTCTTCCTGAACCCTGTTTTTTATTGTTTTTTCTCTTCACTAAAGTCTTTCATTCTTTTTCACCCCAGTAACCCCTTTACGTCTTAGTGGGAATTATCGCCATCTTCTGTCTTCCTGAACCCTGTTTTTTATTGTCCTTTTCTCTTCACTAAAGTCTTCCCATTCTCTTTCACTTCCCAGTAATCCCTTCCGTCTTAGTGGAATTATCGCCATCTTCTGTCTTCCTGAACCCTGTTTTTTATTTATTCGTTTTCTCTTCACTAAAGTCTTCCATTCTCTTTTCACTCCCAGTAATCCCTTCCGTCTTAGTGGCATTATCGCCATCTTCTGTCTTCCTCCTGAACCCTGTTTTTTTATTGTCCTTTCTCTTCACTAAAGTCTTCTCATTCTCTTTTTCATCCCCAGTAATCCCTTCCGTCTTAGTGGAATTATCGCCATCTTCTGTCTTCCTGAAACCCTGTTTTTTATTTTTTTTATTTTTTTCTCTTCACTAAAGTCTTTTCATTCTCTTTTTCATTCCCAGTAACCCCTTCCGTCTTAGTGGAATTATCGCCATCTTCTGTCTTCCTGAACCCTGTTTTTTATTGTCCTTTCTCTTCACTAAAGTCTTCTCATTCTCTTTCATTCCCAGTAATCCCTTCCGTCTTAGTGGAATTATCGCCATCTTCTGTCTTCCTGAAACCTGTTCTTTTATTGTCCTTTCTTTCTTCACTAAAGTCTTCTTCTCGTCCATTCTCTTTTTTGTTTTCCCAGTAATCCCTTGCGTCTTAGTGGCATTATCGCCATCTTCTGTCTTCCTGAAACCTGTTCTTTTATTGTCCTTTCTCTTCACTAAAGTCTTTCATTCATTCTTTTTTTCCCAGTAACTTTTCCGTCTTAGTGGCATTATCGCCATCTTCTGTCTTCCTGAACCCTGTTCTTTTATTGTCTTTTCTCTTCACTAAATCTTTCATCATTCTCTTTCATTCCCAGTAACCCCTTTCGTCTTAGTGGCATTATCGCCATCTTCTGTCTTCCTGAAACCTGTTCTTTTATTGTCCTTTTTCTTCACTAAAGTCTTCTCATTCTCTTTCATTCCCATTAACCCTTTTCGTCTTAGTGGCATTATCGCCATCTTCTGTCTTCCTGAAAATTTGTTTTTTTTTTTCTTTCTCTTTAAATTTAAATATCATTATCATCTTCTGTTCTGAAATTGTTCTTTCATTGTCCTTTCTCTTTACCCCTTTCTTTTCATTAGTGGCTTTATCGCCATCATTCTGTCTTTTTGAAACTTGTTCTTTTATTGTCCTTTTCTCTTCACTAAAGTCTTCTCATTCTCTTTCATCTTCCCATAAACCTTTTCGTCTTAGTGGCATTCGCCATCGCTTTTCTTCTTTTTTTTTCCTAAAAACGTTGTTCCTTGTTTTTATTGTCCTTTATCTTCACTAAAGTCTTCATTCTCTTTCATTCCCATTAAACCTTTTTCGTCTTAGTGGCATTATCGCCATCTTCTGTCTTCCTGAAACTTGTTCTTTTATTGTCCTTTCTCTTCACTAAAGTCTTCTCATTTCTCTTTCACACCCATTAACCCCTTTCGTCTTAGTGGCATTATCGCCATCTTCTGTCGTCCTGAAAATTGTTCTTTTATTGTCCTTTCTCTTCACTAAAGTCTTTCATTCTCTTTCATTCCCATTAACCCCTTTCGTCTTAGTGGCATTATCGCCATCTTCTGTCGTCCTGAAATATTTGTTCTTTTATTGTCCTTTCTCTTCACTAAAGTCTTCTCATTCTCTTTCATTCCCATTAACCCTTTTCGTCTTAGTGGCATTATCGCCATCTTCTGTCGTCCTGAAACTTGTTCTTTTATTGTCTTCTTTTCTCTTTCATTCCCATTAAACCCTTTCGTCTTAAAGCCATCTTCTGTCGTCAATTTCTTTTCTTCACTAAAGTCTTCTGCATTTTCTTTAAAGTCTTCATTAAAACCCTTTCGTCTTAGTGGCATTATCGCCATCTTCTGTCGTCCTGAGCTTGTTTCTTTTTATTGTTCTTTATTGTCCTTTTTCTTCCTTTCACTAAAGTCTTCTCATTTCTCTTTCATTCCCATTCTCTTTTAACCCCTTTCGTCTTAGTGGCATTATCGCCATCTTCTGTCTTCCTGAAACTTGTTCTTTTATTGTCCTTTTCTTCTTCACTAAAGTCTTCTCATTCTCTTTCATTTCCATTAACCCTTTTCGTCTTAGTGGCATTATCGCCATCTTCTGTCGTCCTGAAAATTATTCTTTTATTGTCCTTTCTCTTCAGGAAGATTTCTCTTTCATTCCCATTAACCCCTTTCGTCTTTTCATTATCGCCATCTTCTGTCGTCCTGAAACTTGTTCTTTTATTGTCCTTTTCTTCACTAAAGTCTTCTCATTGTCTTTCATTCGCAATAACAACTTCGTCTTAGTGGCATTATCGCCATCTTCTGTCGTCCTGAAACGTGTTCTTTTATTGTCCTTTCTCTTCACTAAAGTCTTCTCATTCTCTTTCATTCCCATTAACCCCTTTCGTTATAGTGGCATTATCGCCATCTTCTGTCGTCCTGAAACTTGTTCTTTTATTGTCCTTTCTCTTCACTAAAAGTCTTCTCATTCTCTTTCATTCCCATCCAATCTTTCGTCTTAGTGGCATTATCGCCATCTTCTGTCGTCCTGAAACTTGTTCTTTTATTGTCCTTTCTCTTCACTAAAGTCTTCTCATTCTCTTTCATCCCCATTAACCCCTTTCGTCTTAGTGGCATTATCGCCATCTTCTGTCGTCCCTGAAACTTTGTTCTTTTATTCTTTTTCATTCCTTTTCTTCGTCTTAAATCGCCATCTTCTGTCATTCTCTTTCTTTTATTCCTTTCTCTTCACTAAAGTCTTCCTTTCCTTAACCTTTTTCGTCTTAGTGGCATTATCGCCATCTTCTGTCGTCCTGAAACTTGTTCTTTTATTGTCCTTTCTCTTCACTAAAGTCTTCTCATTCTCTTTCATTCCCATTAACCCCTTTCGTCTTAGTGGCATTATCGCCATCTTCTGTCGTCCTGAAACTTGTTCTTTTATTGTCCTTTCTCTTCACTAAATTTCTTCTCTTCTCATTTCATTAACCCCTTTCCATTAACCCCTTTTCGTCTTAGTGGCATTATCGCCATCTTCTGTCGTCCTGAAACTTGTTCTTTTATTGTCCTTTCTCTTCACTAAAGTCTTTCATTCTCTTTCATTCCCATTAACCCCTTTCGTCTTAGTGGCATTATCGCCATCTTCTGTCGTCCTGAAACTTGTTCTTTTATTGTCCTTTCTCTTCACTAAAGTCTTCTCATTCTCTTTCATTCCCATTAACCCCTTTCGTCTTAGTGGCATTATCGCCATCTTCTGTCGTCCTGAAACTTGTTCTTTTATTGTCCTTTCTCTTCACTAAAGTCTTCTCATTCTCTTTCATTCCCATTAACCCCTTTCGTCTTAGTGGCATTATCGCCATCTTCTGTCGTCCTGAAACTTGTTCTTTTTATTGTCCTTTCTCTTCACTAAAGTCTTCTCATTCTCTTTCATTCCCATTAACCCCTTTCGTCTTAGTGGCATTATCGCCATCTTCTGTCGTCCTGAAACTTGTTTTTTATTGTCCTTTCTCTTCACTAAAGTCTTCTCATTCTCTTTCATTCCCATTAACCCCTTTCGTCTTAGTGGCATTATCGCCATCTTCTGTCGTCCTGAAACTTGTTCTTTTATTGTCCTTTCTCTTCACTAAAGTCTTCTCATTCTCTTTCATTCCCATTAACCCCTTTCGTCTTAGTGGCATTATCGCCATCTTCTGTCGTCCTGAAACTTGTTCTTTTATTGTCCTTTCTCTTCACTAAAAGTCTTTCTAAAGTCTTCGTTCATTCTCTTTCATTCCCATTAACCCCTTTCGTCTTAGTGGCATTATCGCCATCTTCTGTCGTCCTGAAACTTGTTCTTTTATTGTCCTTTCTTCTCTTCTCATTGTCTTTCTCCAAACCCCTTTCGTCTTTGGCATTATCGCCATCTTCTGTCGTCCTGAAACTTGTTCTTTTATTTCCTTTCTCTTCACTAAAGTCTTCTCATTCTCTTTCATTCCCATTAACCCCTTTCGTCTTAGTGGCATTATCGCCATCTTCTGTCGTCCTGAAACTTGTTCTTTTATTGTCCTTTCTCTTCACTAAAGTCTTCTCATTCTCTTTCATTCCCATTAACCCCTTTCGTCTTAGTGGCATTATCGCCATCTTCTGTCGTCCTGAAACTTGTTCTTTTATTGTCCTTTCTCTTCACTAAAGTCTTCTCATTCTCTTTCATTCCCATTAACCCCTTTCGTCTTAGTGGCATTATCGCCATCTTCTGTCGTCCTGAAACTTGTTCTTTTATTGTCCTTTCTCTTCACTAAAGTCTTCTCATTCTCTTTCATTCCCATTAACCCCTTTCGTCTTAGTGGCATTATCGCCATCTTCTGTCGTCCTGAAACTTGTTTTTTTTATTGTCCTTTCTCTTCACTAAAGTCTTCTCATTCTCTTTCATTCCCATTAACACCTTTCGTCTTATTGGCATTATCGCCATCTTCTGTCGTCCTGAAAATTGTTCTTTTATTGTCCTTTCTCTTCACTAAAGTCTTCTCATTCTCTTTCATTCCCATTAACCCCTTTCGTCTTAGTGGCATTATCGCCATCTTCTGTCGTCCTGAAACTTGTTCTTTTATTGTCCTTTCTCTTCACTAAAGTCTTCTCGTTCTCTTTCATTCCCATTAAACCCTATCGTCTTAGTGGCATTATCGCCATCTTCTGTCGTCCTGAAACTTGTTCTTTTATTGTCCTTTTCTTCACTAAAGTCTTCTCATTCATTCTTTCATTCCCATTAACCCCTTTCGTCTTAGTGGCATTATCGCCATCTTCTGTCGTCCTGAAACTTGTTCTTTTATTGTCCTTTCTCTTCACTAAAGTCTTCTCATTCTCTTTTCATTCCCATTAACCCCCTTTCGTCTTAGTGGCATTATCGCCATCTTCTGTCGTCCTGAAACTTGTTCTTTTATTGTCCTTTCTCTTCACTAAAGTCTTTCATTCTCTTTCATTCCCATTAACCCCTTTCGTCTTAGTGGCATTATCGCCATCTTCTGTCGTCCTGAAACTTGTTCTTTTATTGTCCTTTCTCTTCACTAAAGTCTTCTCATTCTCTTTCATTCCCATTAACCCCTTTCGTCTTAGTGGCATTATCGCCATCTTCTGTCGTCCTGAAACTTGTTCTTTTATTGTCCTTTCTCTTCACTAAAGTCTTCTCATTCTCTTTCATTCCCATTAACCCCTTTCGTCTTAGTGGCATTATCGCCATCTTCTGTCGTCCTGAAACTTGTTCTTTTTATTGTCCTTTCATTCTTCACTAAAGTCTTCGTCATTCTCTTTCATTCCCATTAACCCCTTTCGTCTTAGTGGCATTATCGCCATCTTCTGTCGTCCTGAAACTTGTTCTTTTATTGTCCTTTCTCTTCACTAAAGTCTTTCTCATTTCTCTTTCATTCCCATTAACCCCTTTCGTCTTAGTGGCATTATCGCCATCTTCTGTCGTCCTGAAACTTGTTCTTTTATTGTCCTTTCTCTTCACTAAAGTCTTCTCATTCTCTTTCATTCCCATTAACCCCTTTCGTCTTAGTGGCATTATCGCCATCTTCTGTCGTCCTGAAACTTGTTCTTTTATTGTCCTTTCTCTTCACTAAAGTCTTCTCATTCTCTTTCTTCATTTTTTCGTCTTTCATTATCGCCATCTTCTGTCGTCCTGAAACTTGTTCTTTTAACCCTCTTTGCGTCTTTAGTGGCATTATCGCCATCGTCTTTCATTGTCGCCATCCTGTCGAAACTTGTTCTTTTATTGTCCTTTCTCTTCACTAAAGTCTTCTCATTCTCTTTCATTCCCATTAACCCCTTTCGTCTTAGTGGCATTATCGCCATCTTCTGTCGTCCTGAAACTTGTTCTTTTATTGTCCTTTCTCTTCACTAAAGTCTTCTCATTCTCTTTCATTCCCATTAACCCCTTTCGTCTTAGTGGCATTATCGCCATCTTCTGTCGTCCTGAAACTTGTTCTTTTATTGTCCTTTCTCTTCACTAAAGTCTTCATCATTCTCTTTCATTCCCATTAACCCCTTTCGTCTTAGTGGCATTATCGCCATCTTCTGTCGTCCTGAAACTTGTTCGTTTTTTATTGTCCTTTCTCTTCACTAAAGTCTTCTCATTCTCTTTCATTCCCATTAACCCCTTTCGTCTTAGTGGCATTATCGCCATCTTCTGTCGTCCTGAAACTTGTTCTTTTATTGTCCTTTCTCTTCACTAAAGTCTTCTCATTTCTCTTTCATTTTATTTCGTCTTAGTGGCATTATCGCCATCTTCTGTCGTCCTGAAACTTGTTCTTTTATTGTCCTTTCTCTTCACTAAAGTCTTCTCATTCTCTTTCATTCACATTAAACCCTTTCGTCTTAGTGGCATTATCGCCATCTTCTGTCGTCCTGAAACTTGTTTTTTTATTGTCCTTTCTCTTCACTAAAGTCTTCTCATTTCTCTTTCATTCCCATTAACCCCTTTCGTTTCGTCTTAGTGGCATTATCGCCATCTTCTGTCGTCCTGAAACTTGTTCTTTTATTGTCCTTTCTCTTCACTTTTATTGTCCTTTCTCTTCACTAGTCTTCTCATTCTCTTTCATTCCCATTAACCCCTTCCGTCATAGTGGCATTATCGCCATCTTCTGTCGTCCTGAAAATTGTTCTTTTATTGTCCTTTCTCTTCACTAAAGTCTTCTCATTCTCCTTCATTCCCATTAACCCCTTTCGTCTTAGTGGCATTATCGCCATCTTCTCTCGTCCTGAAACTTGTTCTTTTATTGTCCTTTCTCTTCACTAAAGTCTTCTCATTCCCTTTCATTCCCATTAACCCCTTTCGTCTTAGTGGCATTATCGCCATCTTCTGTCGTCCTGAAACTTGTTCTTTTATTGTCCTTTCTCTTCACTAAAGTCTTCTCATTCTCTTTCATTCCCATTAACCCCTTTCGTCTTAGTGGCATTATCGCCATCTTCTGTCGTCCTGAAACTTGTTCTTTTATTGTCCTTTCTCATCACTAAAGTCTTCTCATTCTCTTTCATTCCATTAACCCCTTTCGTCTTAGTGGCATTATCGCCATCTTCTGTCGTCCTGAAACTTGTTCTTTTATTGTCCTTTCTCTTCACTAAAGTCTTCTCATTCTTTCATTCCCATTAACCCTTTTCGTCTTAGTGGCATTATCGCCATCTTCTGTCGTCCTGAAACTTGTTCTTTTATTGTCCTTTCTCTTCACTAAAGTCTTTTCATTCTCTTTCATTCCCATTAAACCCTTTCGTCTTAGTGGCATTATCGCCATCTTCTGTCGTCCTGAAACTTGTTCTTTTTTGTTTTCTTCTAAAGTTTCTCTTTCACATTAAAGTCTTTGGCATTATTCTTCTTTCATTCCCATTCTTCCCCTTTCGTCTTAGTGGCATTATCGCCATCTTCTGTCGTCCTGAAACTTGTTCTTTTATTGTCCTTTCTCTTCACTAAAGTCTTCTCATTCTCTTTCATTCCCA
This sequence comes from Acanthosepion pharaonis, assembly GCA_903632075.3. NCBI lineage: Eukaryota > Metazoa > Mollusca > Cephalopoda > Sepiida > Sepiidae > Acanthosepion > Acanthosepion pharaonis. The sequence continues at coordinate 99,959 of CAHIKZ030003963.1, forward strand.
TTAACCCCTTTCGTCTTAGTGGCATTATCGCCATCTTCTGTCTTTCCTGAAACGTGTTCTTTTATTGTCCTTTCTCTTCACTAAAGTCTTCTCATTCTCTTTCATTCCCATTAACCCCTTTCGTCTTAGTGGCATTATCGCCATCTTCTGTCGTCCTGAAACGTTTTCTTTTATTGTCCTTTCTCTTCACTAAAGTCTTCTCATTGTCTTTCATTCTTTAACCCCTTTCGTCTTAGTGGCATTATCGCCATCTTCTGTCGTCCTGAAACTTGTTCTTTTTTTGTCCTTTCTCTTCACTAAAGTCTTCTCATTCTCTTTCATTCCCATTAACCCCTTTCGTCTTAGTGGCATTATCGCCATCTTCTGTCGTCCTGAAAACTTGTTCTTTTATTGTCCTTTTCTCTTCACTAAAGTCTTCTCATTCTCTTTCATTCCCATTAACCCCTTTCGTCTTAGTGGCATTATCGCCATCTTCTGTCGTCCTGAAACTTGTTTTTTATTGTCCTTTCTCTTCACTAAAGTCTTCTCATTCTCTTTCATTCCCATTAACCCCTTTCGTCTTAGTGGCATTATCGCCATCTTCTGTCGTCCTGAAACTTGTTTTCTTTTATTGTCCTTTCTTCTTCACTAAAGTCTTCTCATAACCCCTTTCTTTCATTCCCATTAATCCCATTTCGTCTTAGTGGCATTATCGCCATCTTCTTTGTCGTAGTGGCCTGATCTTCTGTCGTCTTTTTTTTCTTTTATTGTCCCTTTCTCTTCACTAAAGTCTTCTCATTCATCTTTCATTTCCCAAAACCCCTTTCGTCTTAGTGGCATTATCGCCATCTTCTGTCGTCCTGAAACTTGTTTTTTATTGTCCTTTCTCTTCACTAAAGTCTTCTCATTCTCTTTCATTCCCATTAACCCCTTTCGTCTTAGTGGCATTATCGCCATCCTGAAACTTGTTCTTTTTATTGAAAGTCTTCTTGTTCTTTCATTTAACCCCTTTCGTCTTTGGCATTATCGCCATTTCTGTCGTTGAAATTGTTCTTTTTTATTGTCCTTTTCTTCACTAAATTTCATTCTTTCATTCCCATTAACCCTTTCGTCTTAGTGGCATTATCGCCATCTTCTGTCGTCCTGAAACTTGTTCTTTTATTGTCCTTTCTCTTCACTAAAGTCTTCTCATTCTCTTTCATTCCCATTAACCCCTTTCGTCTTAGTGGCATTATCGCCATCTTCTGTCGTCCTGAAACTTGTTCTTTTATTGTCCTTTCTTTCACTAAAGTCTTCTCATTTCTTTCATTTCCACTTTCGTCTTAGTGGCATTATCGCCATCTTCTCTTCCTGACTTTTGTTTTTTATTTTATTGTCCTTTCTCTTTTAAAAGTCTTCAGTCATCGTCCTTTCATTCCCATAACCCCTTTCGTCTTTTCATTAATCTATTATGCCATCTTCTGTCGTCCTGAAACTTGTTCTTTTTATTGTCCTTTCTCTTCACTAAAGTCTTCTCATTCTCTTTCATTCCCATTAACCCCTTTCGTCTTAGTGGCATTATCGCCATCTTCTGTCGTCCTGAAACTTGTTCTTTTATTGTCCTTTCTCTTCACTAAAGTCTTTCATTCATTCTCTTTCATTCCCATTAACCCCCTTTCGTCTTAGTGGCATTATCGCCATCTTCTGTCTTCCTGAAACTTGTTTTTTATTGTCCTTTCTCTTCACTAAAGTCTTCTCATTCTCTTTCATTCCCATTTAACCCCTTTCGTCTTAGTGGCATTATCGCCATCTTCTGTCGTCCTGAAACTTGTTCTTTTATTGTCCTTTCTCTTCACTAAAGTCTTCTCATTCTCTTTCATTCCCATTAACCCCTTTCGTCTTAGTGGCATTATCGCCATCTTCTGTCGTCCTGAAACATGTTCTTTTATTGTCCTTTTTTTCTCTTCACTAAAGTCTTCTCATTCTCTTTCATTCCCATTAACCCCTTTCGTCTTAGTGGCATTATCGCCATCTTCTGTCGTCCTGAAACTTCTGTCGTTTTATTTCTTTTATTGTCCTTTCTTTCTTTCTCTTTCAGTCATTTCTCATTAGTTTCATTATCCCATCTTCTGTCGTCCCTTTTCGTTTTAGTGGCATTATCGCCATCTTCTGTCATTCCTGAAACTTTCGTCTGTTCATTTTATTGTCCTTTCTTTTCACTAAAGTCTTCACTAAAGTCTTCTCATTCTCTTTCATTCCCATTAACCCCTTTCGTCTTAGTGGCATTATCGCCATCTTCTGTCGTCCTGAAACTTGTTCTTTTTATTGTCCTTTCTCTTCACTAATCTTTCATTCTCTTTCATTCCATTAACCCCTTTCGTCTTAGTGGCATTATCGCCATCTTCTGTCGTCCTGAAACTTGTTCTTTTATTGTCCTTTTTCTCTTCACTAAAGTCTTCTCATTCTCTTTCATTCCCATTAACCCCTTTCGTCTTAGTGGCATTATCGCCATCTTCTGTCGTCCTGAAACTTGTTCTTTTATTGTCCTTTCTCTTCACTAAAAGTCTTCTCATTCTCTTTTCATTCCCATTAACCCCTTTCGTCTTAGTGGCATTATCGCCATCTTCTTCTGTCCTGAAAATTGTTCTTTTATTGTGTTCTTTTATTGTCCATGAACTTTCGTCTTTGGCATTATCGCCATCTTCTTCGTCCTGAAACTTGTTCTTTTATTGTCTTTCTCTTCAAAGTCTTTCTTTTCATTCCCATTAACCCCTTTCGTCTTAGTGGCATTATCGCCATCTTCTGTCGTCCTGAAACTTGTTCTTTTATTGTCCTTTCTCTTCACTTAAAGTCTTCACATTCTCTTTCATTCCCATTAACCTGATTTTCGTCTTAGTGGCATTATCGCCATCTTCTGTCGTCCTGAAACTTGTTCTTTTATTGTCCTTTCTTTCTTCACTAAAGTCTTCTCATTCTCTTTCATTCCCATTAACCCTTGCGTCTTAGTGGCATTATCGCCATCTTCTGTCGTCCTGAAACTTGTTCTTTTCTTTTTATTGTCCTTTCTTTCATTTTAACTTAAATCGCCATCTTCTGTCGTCCTCTTTTCTTTTATTGTCCTTTCTCCTAAAGTCTTATTCCCCTAATCCCCCTTCTGTCGTCTTAGTGGCATTATCGCCATCTTCTGTCGTCCTGAAACGTGTTGTTCTTTTATTGTCCTTTCTCTTCACTAAAGTCTTCTCATTCTCTTTCATTCCCATTAACCCCTTTCGTCTTAGTGGCATTATCGCCATCTTCTGTCGTCCTGAAACTTGTTCTTTTATTGTCCTTTCTCTTCACTAAAGTCTTCTCATTCTCTTTCATTCCCATTAACCCCTTTCGTCTTAGTGGCATTATCGCCATCTTCTGTCGTCCTGAAACTTGTTTTTTATTGTCCTTTCTCTTCACTAAAGTCTTCTCATTCTTTCATTCCCATTAACCCCCTTTCGTCTTAGTGGCATTATCGCCATCTTCTGTCGTCCTGAATTTCTTTTATTGTTTTTTTATTGTCCTTTTCTTCACTAAAGTCTTCTTCATTCTCTTGTTTTCATTCCCAGTAACCCCTTTTTCCCGTCTTAGTGGCATTATCGCCATCTTCTGTCGTCCTGAAATTTGTTCTTTTATTGTCCTTTTCTTTCTTCACTAAAGTCTTCTCATTCTCTTTCATTCCCAGTATTACCCCTTTTGCGTCTTAGTGGCATTATCGCCATCTTCTGTCGTCCTGAAACTTGTTCTTTTATTGTCCTTTCTCTTCACTAAAGTCTTCTCATTCTCTTTCATTCCCATTAACCCCTTTCGTCTTAGTGGCATTATCGCCATCTTCTGTCTTCCTGAAACTTGTTCTTGAATTGTCCTTTCTCTTCACTAAAGTCTTCTCATTTCTTTCATTCCCATTAACCCTTTCGTCTTAGTGGCATTATCGCCATCTTCTGTCGTCCTGAAACTTGTTCTTTTATTGTCCTTTCTCTTCACTAAAGTCTTCTCATGAAATCATTCCCATTAACCTTTCATTAGTGGCATTATCGTCTTAGTCGTCCTGAAATTCTTCGTCCATCTTCTAAAGTCTTCTCATTTTTGATGTCCATTAACCCCTTTCGTCTTAGTGGCATTATTCTTTTCGTTGAAACTTGTTCTTTTATTGTCCTTTCTCTTCACTAAAGTCTTCTCATTCTCTTTCATTCCCATTAACCCCTTTCGTCTTAGTGGCATTATCGCCATCTTCTGTTTCCTGAAACAATTGTTCTTTTATTGTCCTTTCTCTTCACTAAAGTCTTCTTCATTCTCTTTCATTCCCATTAACCCCTTTCGTCTTAGTGGCATTATCGCCATCTTCTGTCGTCGTCCTGAAACTTGTTCTTTTATTGTCCTTTCTCTTCACTAAAGTCTTCTCATTCTCTTTCATTCCCATTAACCCCTTGCGTCTTAGTGGCATTATCGCCATCTTCTGTCTTCCTGAAACTTGTTCTTTTATTGTCCTTTTTTCTTCACTAAAGTCTTCTCATTTTCTTTCATTCCCAGTAACCCCTTGCGTCTTAGTGGCATTATCGCCATCTTCTGTCGTCCTGAAACTTGTTCTTTTATTGTCCTTTCTCTTCACTAAAGTCTTCTCATTCTCTTTCATTCCATCATTAATCCCCTTTCGTCTTAGTGGCATTATCGCCATCTTCTGTCATCCGTTGAAACTTGTTCGTTTGAAATTGTCCTTTCTCTTCACTAAAGTCTTCTCATTCTCTTTCATTCCCATTAACCCCTTTCGTCTTAGTGGCATTATCGCCATCTTCTGTCGTCCTGAAACTTGTTCTTTTATTGTCCTTTCTCTTCACTAAAGTCTTCTCATTCTCTTTCATTCCCATTAACCCCTTTCGTCTTAGTGGCATTATCGCCATCTTCTGTCGTCCTGAAACTTGTTCTTTTATTGGCATTATAAAGTCTTCCATCATTAACCCCTTTCGTCTTCCTGGCATTATCGCCATCTTTGTCGTCCTGAAACTTGTTTTTTTATTCTTAAACTTACTAAAGTCTTCTCATTCTCTTTCATTCCCATTAACCCCTTTCGTCTTAGTGGCATTATCGCCATCTTCTGTCGTCCTGAAACCTGTTCTTTTATTGTCCTTTCTCTTCACTAAAGTCTTCTCATTCTCTTTCATTCCCATTAACCCCTTTCGTCTTAGTGGCATTATCGCCATCTTCTGTCGTCCTGAAACCTGTTCTTTTTATTGTCCTTTCTCTTCACTAAAGTCTTCTCATTCTCTTTTCATTCCCATTAACCCCTTTGCGTCTTAGTGGCATTATCGCCATCTTCTGTCTTCCTGAAACGTTGTTGTTTTTATTGTCCTTTCTCTTCACTAAAGTCTTCTCATTCTTCCCATTAACCCTTTTTCGTCTTTGGCATTATCGCCATCTTCTCCCCTGAAACTTGTTCTTTATTGTCCTTTCTCTTCACTAAAGTCTTCTCATTTCTTTCTTTCATTCTTAGTGGCATTATCGCCATCTTCTGTCGTCCTGAAACCTGTTTTTTTATTGTCCTTTCTCTTCACTAAAGTCTTCTCATTCTCTTTCATTCCCATTAACCCCTTTCGTCTTAGTGGCATTATCGCCATCTTCTGTCGTTGAAACTTGTTCTTTTATTGTCCTTTTCTTCACTAAAGTCTTCTCATTCCTTTCATTCCCATTACCCCTTTCGTCTTAGTGGCATTATCGCCATCTTCTGTCGTCCTGAAACTTGTTCTTTTATTGTCCTTTCTCTTCACTAAAGTCTTCTCATTGTCTTTCATTCTTAATTTTTTTCGTCCAGTGGCATTATCGCCATCTTCTGTCGTCCTGAAACTTGTTCTTTTTATTGTCCTTTATCTTCACCAGTCTTTCATTGTCTTTCATGTCCATTAACCCTTTCGTCTTAGTGGCATTATTCTTCTGTTTGAAATTGTTCTTTTATTTCCTTTCTCTTCACTAAAGTCTTCTCATTGTCTTTCATTCCCAATAACCCCTTTCGTCTTAGTGGCATTATCGCCATCTTCTGTCGTCCTGAAACTTGTTCTTTTTATTGTCCTTTTTCTTCACTAAAGTCTTCTCATTCTCTTTCATCCCAGTAACCCCTTTCGTCTTAGTGGCATTATCGCCATCTTCTGTCGTCCTGAAACTTGTTCTTTTATTGTCCTTTCTCTTCACTAAAGTCTTCTCATTTCTTTCATTCCCATTAACCCTTTTCGTCTTAGTGGCATTATCGCCATCTTCTGTCTTCTTTTATTGTCCTTTCTCTTGACTAAACTTCTGTGACCTTTCATTGTAACCCTTTCGTCTTAGTGGCATTTCACTCTTCTGTCGTCCTGAAACTTGTTTTTTCCTTTCTCTTCACTAAAGTCCCTCATTCCCTTTCATTCCCATTAACCCCTTTCGTCTTAGTGGCATTATCGCCATCTTCTGTCGTCCTGAAACTTGTTCTTTTATTGTCCTTTCTCTTCACTAAAGTCTTCTCATTCTCTTTCATTTTCCCATTAACCCATTTTCGTCTTAGTGGCATTATCGCCATCTTCTGTCTTCCTGAAACTTGTTCTTTTATTGTCCTTTCTCTTCACTAAAGTCTTCTCATTCTCTTTCATTCCCATTAACCCCTTTCGTCTTAGTGGCATTATCGCCATCTTCTGTCTTCCTGAAACTTGTTCTTTTATTGTCCTTTCTCTTCACTAAAGTCTTCTCATTCTCTTTCATTCCCATTAACCCCTTTCGTCTTAGTGGCATTATCGCCATCTTCTGTCTTCCTGAAACTTGTTCTTTTATTGTCCTTTCTCCTTCACTAAAGTCTTCTCATTCTCTTTCATTCCCATTAACCCTTTTAGGTCTTAGTGGCATTATCGCCATCTTCTGTCGTCCTGAAAACCTGTTCTTTTATTGTCCTTTCTCTTTTCACTAAAGTTTCTCATTCTCTTTCTTTCCCAGATAAGCAACCCCTTTCGTCTTTAGTGGCATTATCGCCATCTTCTGTCGTCCTGAAACCTGTTCTTTTATTGTCCTTTCTCTTCACTAAAGTCTTCTCATTCCTTAGGTTTCCATTAACCTTTCGTCTTAGTGGCATTATCGCCATCTTCTGTCGTCCTGAAACTTGTTCTTTTATTGTCCTTTTCTTCACTAAAGTCTTCTCAACTTTCATTCCCATTAACCCCTTTCGTCTTAGTGGCATTATCGCCATCTTCTGTCTTCCTGAAACCTGTTCTTTTATTGTCCTTTCTCTTCACTAAAGTCTTCTCATTTCTTTAATTTTCCCATTAAGAAGACGTCTTTTAGTGGCATTATCGCCATCTTCTGTCTTCCTGAAACCTGTTCTTTTATTGTCCTTTCTCCTCACTAAATTCTTTCATTCTCATTTTCACGTCTTTCCCATTTAGTGTTCTTTTATCGCCATTTCGTTTTTCTTAGTGGCATTATCGCCATCTGGTTGTCTTCCAAAAACCTGTTCTTTTTATTGTCCTTTCGTCCTCACTAAAGTTTTATTGGAAAAAATCTAAAGTTCTCTTTCATCCCATTAACCCCCTTTCGTCTTAGTGGCATTATCGCCATCTTCTGTCTTCCTGAAACTTGTTCTTTATTGTCCTTTTCTTTAACTAAAGTCTAAAATATTCTTTCATTCCCTAGTATTCCCCTTTGCGTCTTAGTGGCATTATCGCCATCTTCTGTCTTTCCTGAAATTTTCTTTTATTGTTTTTTCTCTTCACTAAAGTATTCTCATTTATTTTCACTCTCAAACTTTTTTGCGTCTTAGTGGCATTATCTAGCCATCTTCTGTCTTCCTGAAACCTGTTCTTTCAACAAAATTTCTCCTTACTAAAGTTTTCATTCTCTTTCTGACTCCCAGTAACCCCTTGTGTCTTAGTGGCAATTTAAAAGAAACGGAAAAAGTCTGTTAAAAACAAAAAGAGTATGAACTGAGATGCGAATAATATCAGTCCTCCTATATGGCCTTGAATGCTGGACAATCTCTTCAGAGATGAAGAAGAGACTTGAAGGAACAGAAAGAAAGAAAATTGTGATGAATTCTCACGTAATATCAGTCCTTCAATATAGTTATGAATGTTTTACAATCTCCTGACAGATGAAGAAGAGACTTGAAGCAACAAAAATATGGGTCTACAGAAGGATTCTGAGAATATCATGCACCTAATATGTGTGAAGCGACAAAGGTTTAGGGAAAATGGAAACAAAAATTACATTTATAATTATAAACAGAAAGAAATTTTTAAAATTTTTAGGATATAATGAAGAAAGAGGGCTTAGAAAATTGACACTCACAGGGGGGATGTATGTATCTATTTTCGTACGAACTCATTGCGTCATTTCGTTTATTCTTTAAAAAGAAATGTTGGACAAAAATAAACGTGACATTTTGTCATGACAGACGAGAAGAGAAGAAAATTGAGAAAATGGCTGACATCTTGTTTAATTCGTTGTTTCATTGTCAGAACAACAACTTCGCAACTCATGACGTCATCTCCCATTTGCAGAAAGATGGCGACACAGTCTTCTTCTTCTTCTTCTTCTTCTTCTTCTTCTTCTAATGAATATTCCTCCTCTTCTTTTTCTTCTTATGAATCTTCTTTTGAATTTTCTTCTTCCATTTTCTTTACTCCTTCTCTTCTTCTTCTTCATTTCTTCGTCTTCTTTGGAAATCTTCGTCTTCTTCTTCTTCTTCTTCTTCTGAATATTCCTCCTCTTCTTTTTCTTCTTTTGAATTTTTTCTTCCATTTTCTTTTTCTCCTTCTCTTCTTCATTTCTTCATCTTCTTTCGAAATATTTCTTCTTCTTCTTCTAAAATGTCTTCTTCTTCTTCCTCGTCTTAAAAAAAAAAATCTTCTTCTTCTTCTTAAATTCTTGCTTCTTCCTCGTCTTTTTTTTTCTTCTTAAGAATTTTTATACAAATTTTCTTCTTCCATTTTAAATTTTTCTCCTTCTCTTCTTCATCAAGGAACCAAATTGGAAAAATCGTCTTCTTCTTCTTCTCCTTCGTCTTCTTCTTCTTCTTCTTCTTATGAATATTCCTCCTCTTCTTTTTCTTCTTTTGAATTTTCTTCTTCCATTTTAGAGAAATTCTCTCTCTTCAAAATTTCTTCATCTTCTTTTTGAAAATTTGTCGTAATTCTTAAAGAAATGATTCTGGACATTCGAAAAGAACATCATCATCACCTTTTTCTCCTTCTTTTTAATTTTCTTTTGAATCTTCGTCTTCTTCATTTTCTTCTTTTCAAGTTAATCGTCATCTTCTTTTTCTTCTTTTTTTGTACCTTGCCTGTGTTTTTCTTTTCCTTTCACTTTTTCTTTTGAATCTTCTTATTATTTTGAACCTTCTTCTTCTTCTGAATATTCCTCCTCTTCTTATGAATATTCTTTTGAATTTTCTTCTTCCATTTTCAAAAAAATAATCCTTCTCAAAAAAAAATTTCTTCATCTTTTTTTGAAATTTCTTCTTCTTCTTCTTCTTCTACTTCTTCTTCTTCTTCTTTTTCTTCTTCTTCTTCTTCTTCTTCTTCTTCTTCTTCTTCTTTGTGTTTCTTCTGAATCTTCTTCCCCCCCACTTCCCTGTCGTGTCTCCTTTAAATCAAAATGAAGCATTTTATTCGAGCAACACGGGCGATTGATTTTTTTTTATACTTACACTCTCCATGCAACTTGATCTGTTAAGAGAGGTTTCCCCTGAACCGCAAATAATTTCGTCCCTGTTCAAAAAACTGGGCCTACAATTCCTGCCTGTTCCAAAAAAAAAAAAAAGATGACGCCAACCATAGTTTGAGAAAATGGGGCATTAGACAACTGCGTATCCAATGGCAACGCGGGGAGAAAGAGATAGAAAGAGAGAGAGAGAAAGAGAATAAGGAAATAAGGAAGAGAAAAAGAGCAACTTTGAAGAGAGCCTTTTAAGGAATTGAATTTGGAGAAAGCAATTAAGAAATAGAGAGAGAGCATGAGAGAAAATAAGATTAATAGACAGAGAGAGAGAGAGAGAGAGGAGTTTTGAGGAGAGATAAAAAAAAGAGAAAAATAATTAATGGAAAGAAATAGACAGAGAGAGAGAGAAATGGAGAGAGCGAGAGAGATAAAAAAGGAACAAGAAGAAATAGAAAAAGAGAAAGAAAGAGAGAGAGAGAGAAAAAAGGTAAAAGATGGAAAAAGAAGGGAAGAAAAATTGAAAGAGAGAGAGAAAAGAGAGAGCCATTGACAGGAAGATCCTTTTTTTAAAATAGACAGAAATAATAGAGAGAGAGAGAGAAATAAGGGTGAGAGTGTAAAAGGGTGTGAGAGAACAAGCAATGGGAAGGAATAGAAAGAGAAAAGAGAAGAGAAGAGAGAGAGAAAAATAGAAAGAGAGAAAGAAAGAGAGAGAAGAGAGAGAGAGAATTTGAGAGAGAGAATGAGAGAGAGAAAGAAGAGAGAGATAGGAAAGAAGAGAGAAAGAGAAGAAGAGAGATTGAGAGAAAGAGAAAGAGAGAAAGAGAGAGCAAAGGAGAGAGAAAGAGAGAGAGAGAAAGTTAGAGAGAAAATAAATAGAGAGAGAAGAGAGACTAGTAAAGGAAGAAATAGAAAGAGAGAAAGAGAGAGAGAAAGAAAGAGAGAGAAATAGAGAAAGATAGAGAGAGAAAGAGAGAAAGATAGAAAGAGAGAAAGATAGAAAGATAGGAGGAGAATGTTAGAGAAAGAGAAAATAGAGAGAAAAAAGAGAAACAAGAATGGAAGAGAGAAAGAGAGAAAGAGAGAGAGAGAGAAAGAGAGAGACTTGAGAGAGAGAGAGAGAGAGAAAGAGAATGGAGAGAGAGAAAGAGAGAAAGAGAAATAGAGAAAGAGGAAGGAGAGAGAGAGAAAGAGAAAAGGAGAGAGAAAAAAATAGAAAGAGAGAATGAGTGAGAGAGAGAGAGAAAGAGAGAGAGAGAGAAAGAGAAAGATAGAAAGAGAGAAAGATAGAAAGAGAGAAAGATAGAGAGAGAAATAGAGAAAGATAAATAGGGAGAAAGATAACAAGGAACGGGAAGAAATAAAGGAAAGGAAAATAAAAGGAGTAAAGAAAGGAGGAGGAAAGATGTGGAGGGAAAAGAGAAGTTAAAGAAGAAGAAGAAAAAGAAGGAAACGAAAGAGAGAGAGAAAGAGAGAGAATACTAAATGAAGAGGAGGCCAAAGAAATTAAAACTCTTCAAATGGGAAGAAAAGAGTGAGAAATACTGAGTTGGTGGGACAATTGTCAGGAAGCAGCCGATATCAATTCTGGTAGAATTTGACTTTGCTTGGGAAACGAACAAATTTGTTGCGCCATTGAAATAGTTCTTGTGAAATTCTTCATTTACTCAAAGAAAATTCTTCATTTACACAAAGAAAATTCTTCATTTACTCAAAGAAAATTCTTCATTTACACGAAGAAAATTCTTCATTTACTCAAAAAAAATTCTTCATTTACTCAAAGAAAATTCTTCATTTACACAAAGAAAATTCTTCTTTTCCTCAAAGAAAATTCTTCATTTACACGAAGAAAATTCTTCATTTACTCAAAGAAAATTCTTCATTTACACAAAGAAAATTCTTCATTTACACGAAGAAAATTCTTCATTTATTCGAAAAAAATTCTTCATTTACTCGAAAAAAATTCTTCATTTACACGAAGAAAATTCTTCATTCACTCGAAGAAAATTTTTCATTTACACGAAGAAAATTCTTCATTCACTCGAAGAAAATTCTTCATTTACACGAAGAAAATTCTTCATTTGCTCAAAGAAAATTCTTCATTTACTCACAGAAAATTCTTCATTTACACAAAGAAAATTCTTTATTTACTCAAAGAAAATTCTTCATTTACTCAAAATTCTTTATTTACACGAAGAAAATTCTTCATTCACTCGAAGAAAATTCTTCATTTACACGAAGAAAATCCTTCATTTACTCAAAGAAAATAAACCAACGAAAATAAATGTTTAAATAAATGTTTCATAGATAGCGTTTCGGATTAAGGAATCGGAGAGCCGAGTTCGAATTCCAGTCGGATACATTACATTCACTTACGTGCTAATACCCTTAGTAAAGGTATGAATCCACATCTTCTCTCAATACCCCTGAGATATTGATAAATAGCAGGGCAGACTGGGTTCTATAGCCTTGTGTGGCCACCGGTCTGAATCAAAAACCAGCCTGGAAACTGTTGGGCTCCTTCAGGATATCTTGTGCAAGAAACACCATTTCTCCTGTTGCTGCAGTACACATGGAGCCTCTACAGGTGACGGGATTAAAAAATATACCTTTTATATATCTTTGTATATCCTGTTTATATGTCCTTTTAGGGGAGGCGCATTTTCTTTCATGTTTTCACGAGTGTGCAAGAGGAGAGACGAAATACTGCTTAAAATAAACGGAACGTCTACTTAAATAAGGGCGACCATGAAAAATATTGTTTACAGTAATAAAAATATTAACAAAATGAAAATAAAATCCGTTACTTCTTTAGGAAATACTTTATTTACACACGAAAGCAAGCAGTTATGAATTTGGAGAAAAACCTGCACGTGTAAATGTGCTTTGAAAGCAAATAGAGACTTGGTTCGTTGTGAAGCTTATCGTATAGTGGTTTTCTAAGCCCGGCATAGATGTGGAACATGGTCGAAAATATGGGGTACCCAGTGAGGATCGTACTCACTACTCAGTCGTAATTGATCTAGCAAGACAAGTTTTCTAACCATCACACCACGTCGAGGTACCCAAAGCCTATCGTACATCAGTCTAACATGTTTCACTTTTATTAAAGCATCATCAGTTAGTGAAAAAGAAAAAAAAATCTCGTATTTTTGTGTTTGCTTCTTATTTCTTAATCAGTGCATACGTCATGTTAAACAAAAGTTATTATAATTTAGTGCGTTCCAAATTAAAGGAGAGACGACGCGTCCTTTCGAAGTTCTAAGAATATTCATATTATCATCTGAATCCTGCAGCTAAATGCGGTGAAAATGTTCCTACCGTCAGTGATGAACACGTCGGGAACGTCAAAGGAAAGAATTCTTCGGTAATTCGGAACAGTATGCATTAGGGACAATATTTTAGAACTATCTCTGAGTGACACCAGCAACAATAGGTCAAACTATTCACCAGTCAAGACTAAAGTAGCTTAGATATGGCACAAGGCCAGAAGTGTGGGCTATCCAGTGAGATTCGAACACATTACACAATCGTAATTGATTTCACAAGGAAAGCTTGTAAACTATTACGCCAAAGTCCCCATGAGACAAGACCAAAGGTCATTTATCTTACCTTCCCGCGAGGCAGGATGTGGCACAAGGCCGATTTTAATGCGGGGGAAAAACGAGACGGTAGACGCTGGAAAAAAAATCCCCGTAGACCCTGTAAAAAACAGAATACCTGACGAGACTCTGCTCTACGGCAGAGCCTCGTCTGGTAGAAAGATTCGACTAGCTGCGCTGAAGACGAATTTCCAACTAATTGCCGAAGCGAGAGAAGACAAAAGGATATTTGCCAATCGCCCCTCGCGTTCAGATGTGGGAAAAAGCCGAATTTAAGGTGGGGAGACAAGAGAAAAGGATATATGCCAATCGCCCCACGCGGCCAGATGTGGGAAAAAGCCGAATTTAACGTGGGGAGACAAGAGAAAAGGATATTTGCCAATCGCCCCACGCGGTCAGATGTGGGAAAAAGCCGAATTTAAGGTGTGGAGACAAGAGAAAAGGATATTAGCCAACCACCCAACGCGGTCAGATGTGGGACAAAGCCGAATTTAAGGTGGGGAGACAACAGAAAAGGATATTTGCCAACCGCCCCACGCAGTCAGATGTGGGAAAAAGCCGAATTTAACCTGGGGAGACAAGAGAAAAGGATATTTGCCAACCGCCTCACGGGCTCAGATGTGGGACATTACCGAATTTAACGTGGGGAGACAAGAGAAAAGGATATTTGCCAAACGCCTCACGGGCTCAGATGTGGGACATTACCGAATTTAACGTGGGGAGACAAGAGAAAAGGATATTTGCCAACCGCCTCACGGGCTCAGATGAATTTGGGATATTACCGAATTTAACGATGGGGAGACAAGAAAAAAGGATATTTGCCAACCGCCTCACAGATGTGGGCTCATTTAACGTGGGGAGGAAGAAATTACCAAATTTAACGTGGCTCAGATGTGGGGAGATTTAACGTGGGGAGACAAGAAAAGGATATTTCAACCAAACGCCTCATGTGGGAGACAAGAAAGGGGACACGCGCTTAGATGTGGGACGAATTTAACGTGGGGAGACAAAGAAAAGGATATTTCCCAAACGCCTCACGTCCTCAGATGTGGGACAAATACCGAATTTAACGTGGGGAGACAAGACAAAAAAGATATTTGCCAACAGCTTCACGGGCTCAGATGTGGGACAATACCGAATTTAACGTGGGAGACAAAAGAGAAAAGGATATGGGGAGACAAGAAAAGGATATTTGCCAACCGCCCCACGGGCTCAGATGTGGGACATTACCGAATTTAACGTGGGGAGACAAAGAAAAGGATATTTTGCCAACCGCCTCACGGGCTCAGATGTGGGACATTACCGAATTTAACGTGGGAGACAAAACAAAAGGATATTTTCCCATGTGGGACAATACCGCGTGGGGAGACAAGACTGCCAACAGCTTCACGGGCTCAGATGTGGGACAATACCGAATTTAACGTGGGGAGACAAGACAAAAGGATATTTGCCAACAGCTTCACGGGCTCAGATGTGGGACAATACCGAATTTAACGTGGGGAGACAAGAGAAAAGGATATTTGCCAACCGCCTCACGGGCTCAGATGTGGGACATTACCGAATTTAACGTGGGGAGACAAGAGAAAAGGATATTTGCCAACCGCCTCACGGGGTCAGATGTGGGACAATACCGAAACGTGGGGAGACAAAAAAAGGATATTTGCCAACCGCCCTCACGGGCTCAGATGTGGGACATTACCGAATTTAACGTGGGGAGACAAAGAAAGGATATTTGCCAACCGCCTCACGCGGTCAGATGGGACATTACCGAATTTAACGGGGAGACAAAGAAAAGGACCAACCGCCTCACGGGCTCAGATGTGGGACAATACCGAATTTAACGTGGGGAGACAAGACAAAAGGATATTTGCCAACCGCCCCAACCGAGGACAATACCGAATTTAACGTGGGGAGACAAGAGAAAAGGATATTTGCCAAACCGCCTCACGCGGTCAGATGTGGACAATGCCGAATTTAACGTGGGGAGACAAGACAAAGGATATTTGCCAATAATTGCCAACGTGGGGACATTACCGAATTTAACGTGGGGAGACAAGAGAAAAGGATATTTCCCAAACGCCTCACGTCCTCAGATGTGGGACAATACCGAATTTAACGTGGGGAGACAAGAGAAAAGGATATTTGCCAACAGCTTCACGGGCTCAGATGTGGGACAATACCGAATTTAACGTGGGGAGACAAGAGAAAAGGATATTTGCCAACAGCTTCACGGGCTCAGATGTGGGACAATACAAGAGAAAGGAATTTAACGTGGGGAGACAAGAATTTAACGTGGGGACAAAGGATATTTGCCAACCGCCCCTCACGGGCTCAGATGTGGGACCAATTTAACGGGGAGACAAGAGAAAAGGATATTTAACGCCCCACGCGGTCAGATGGGACAATGCCGAATTTAACGGGAGAAAGAGAAAAGGATATTGCCAACCGCCTCACGGGCTCAGATGTGGGACAATACCGAATTTAACGTGGGAGACAAGAGAAAAGGATATTTGCCAACCGCCTCACGGGCTCAGATGTGGGACAATACCGAATTTAACGAGACAAGGGAGACAACCGCCCCATGCGCTCAGAAAAGGATATTTGCCAACCGCCTCACGGGCTCAGATGTGGGACATTACCGAATTTAACGTGGGGAGACAAGAGAAAAGGATATTTGCCAACCGCCTCACGGGCTCAGATGTGGGACATTACCGAATTTAACGTGGGGAGACAAGAGAAAAGGATATTTGCCAACCGCCTCACGGGCTCAGATGTGGGACATTACCGAATTTAACGTGGGGAGACAAAAGAAAAGGATATTTCCCAAACGCCTCACGTCCTCAGATGTGGGACAATACCGAATTTAACGTGGGGAGACAAGACAAAAAGATATTTGCCAACAGCTTCACGGGATCAGATGTGGGACAATACCGAATTTAACGTGGGGAGACAAGAGAAAAGGAATTTAACAGTGGGGAATTTAACGGGGAGACAAGAGAAAAGGATATTTGCCAACCGCCTCACGGGCTCAGATGTGGGACAATACCGAATTTAACGTGGGGAGACAAGAGAAAAGGATATTTGCCAACCGCCTCACGGGCTCAGATGTGGGACATTACCGAATTTAACGTGGGGAGACAAGAGAAAAGGATATTTGCCAACCGCCTCACGGCCTCAGATGTGGGACAATACCGAATTTAACGCCCCACGGGCTCAGATGTGGGACAAGAATTTAACGTGGGGGGAAAAGGAGGATTTGCCAACCGCCTCACGGGCTCAGATGTGGGACATTACCGAATTTAACGTGGGGAGACAAGAGAAAAGGATATTTCCCAAACGCCTCACGGGCTCAGATGTGGGACAATACCGAATTTAACGTGGGGAGACAAGAGAAAAAGATATTTGCCAACAGCTTCACGGGCTCAGATGTGGGACAATACCGAATTTAACGTGGGGAGACAAGAGAAAAGGATATTTGCCAAACGCCTCACGGGCTCAGATGTGGGACAATACCGAATTTAACGTGGGGAGACAAGAGAAAGGATATTTGCCAACCGCCTCACGGGCTCAGATGGGGGACAATAAACCGAATTTAACGTCAGATGGGAGACAAGAGAAAAGGATATTTGCCAACCGCCTCACGGGCTCAGATGTGGGACAATACCGAATTTAACGTGGGGAGACAAGAGAAAAGGATATTTGCCAAACGCCTCACGTCCTCAGATGTGGGACAATACCGAATTTAACGTGGGGAGACAAGAGAAAAGGATATTTCCCAAACGCCTCACGGGCTCAGATGTGGGACAATACCGAATTTAACGTGGGGAGACAAAGAAAAGGATATTTGCCAAACGCCTCACGGGCTCTCAGATGTGGGACAATTACCGAATTTAACGTGGGAGACAAAGAAAAGGATATTTCCCAACCGCCTCACGGGCTGGGACAGAATTTGTGGAGACAATACCGAATTTAACGTCCTCAGATGTGGGACCGACAACGTGGGGAGACAAGAGAAAGGATATTTGCCAAACGCCCCACGGGCTCAGATGTGGGACAATACCGAATTTAACGTGGGGAGACAAGAGAAAAGGATATTTGCCAAACCAGATGTGGGACCCGAATTTAACGTGGGGGACAAGAGGCTCAGCCCCATGATGTGGGACAATACCGAATTTAACGTGGGGAGACAAGACAAAAGGATATTTGCCAACCGCCTCACGGGCTCAGATGTGGGACAATACCGAATTTAACGTGGGGAGACAAGACAAAAGGATATTTGCCAACAGCTTCACGCTCAGATGTGGGACAGATTTAACGTGGGGGACAAGACAAAGGATATTTGCCAAACGCCCCACGTCCTCAGATGTGGGACAATACCGAATTTAACGTGGGGAACAAGAGAAAAGGATATTTGCCAACAGCCCCACGGGCTCAGATGTGGGACAAACCGAATTTAACGTGGGGAGACAAAGAAAAGGATATTTGCCAAACGCCTCACGTCCTCAGATGTGGGACAAAGCCGAATTTAACGTAACAAGAGAAAAGGATATTTGGGGATGTGGGACAAAGCCAAGAGAAAAAAGGATATTTGCCAACCGCCTCACGGGCTCAGATGTGGGACATTACCGAATTTAACGTGGGGAGACAAGAAAAAGGATATTTCCCAAACGCCTCACGGGCTCAGATGTGGGACAATACCGAATTTAACGTGGGGAGACAAAGAAAAAAGGATATTTGCCAACGGGCTCAGATGTGGGACAAAACCGAATTTTCACGGGCTCAGCTCAGATGTGGGACAATACCGAATTTAACGTGGGAGACAAGAGAAAAGGATATTTCCCAAACGCCCCACGCCCTCAGATGTGGGACACCGATGTGGGGGACAAAAAGGATACCGAATTTGCCAAAACCTGCCCACGGGCTCAGATGTGGGACAATACCGAATTTAACGTGGGGAGACAAGAGAAAAGGATATTTGCCAACCGCTTCACGCGCTCAGATGTGGGACAATACCGAATTTAACGTGTGAGACAAGAGAAAAGGATACAACCGCCCCACGCGGTCAGATGTGGGACAACCGAATTTAACGGGGGGAGACAAGAGAAAAGGATATTTGCCAACCGCCCCACGGGCTCAGATGGGACAATGCCGAATTTAACGTGGGGAGACAAGAGAAAAGGATATTTGCCAACCGCCTCACGCGGCTCAGATGTGGGACAATACCGAATTTAACGTGGGGAGACAAGAGAAAAGGATATTTGCCAAACCGCCCCACGCGCTCAGATGTGGGACAATACCGAATTTAACGTGGGGAGACAAAGAAAGGATATTTGCCAACCGCCCCACGGGCTCAGATGTGGGACAATACGTGGGGAGACAAGAATTTAACAGGGGGACAAAAGACAAAAAGATATTGCCAACCGCCCCACACGGCTCAGATGTGGGACAATACCGAATTTAACGTGGGGAGACAAGACAAAGGATATTTGCCAAGGATATTTGCCAACAGCTTCACGCGGCTCAGATGTGGGACAATGGGGAGAAGAGAAAAGGATATTTGCCAACCGCTTCACGCGGCTCAGATGTGGGACATTACCGAATTTAACGTGGGGAGACAAAGAAAAGGATATTTGCCAAACGCCTCACAGGCTCAGATGTGGGACAATACCAATTTAACGTGGGGAGACAAGACAAAAAGGATATTTGCCAAACGCGGTCAGATGTGGGACAAAGCCGAATTTAACGTGGGAGACAAGAAAAAGGATATTTGCCAACCGCCTTCACGGGCTCAGATGTGGGACAATACCGAATTTAACGTGGGGAGACAAGAGAAAGGATATTTGCCAACCGCTTCACGGGCTCAGATGTGGGACATACCGAATTTAACGTGGGGAGACAAGACAAAGGATATTTGCCAACCGCCCCACGCGCTCAGATGTGGGACAATACCGAATTTAACGTGGGGAGACAAGAAAAAAGGATATTTGCCAACCGCCCCACGCGCTCAGATGTGGGACAATACCGAATTTAACGTGGGGAGACAAGAGAAAAGGATATTTGCCAACCGCCCCACGGGCTCAGATGTGGGACAAAGCCGAATTTAACGTGGGGAGACAAAGAAAAGGATATTTGCCAACCGCCTCACGGCTCAGATGTGGGACAATACCGAATTTAACGTGGGGAGACAAGAGAAAAGGATATTTGCCAACCGCCCCACGCGCTCAGATGTGGGACAAAGCCGAATTTAACGTGGGGAGACAAGACAAAAGGATATTTGCCAACCGCCCCACGCGCTCAGATGTGGGACAATACCGAATTTAACGTGGGGAGACAAGACAAAGGATATTTGCCAACCGCCACCACGGGCTCAGATGTGGGGGACAATACCGAATTTAACGTGGGGAGATTTAACGTGGGGAGAAAAGGATATTTCCCAATGTGGGACGCCGAATTTAACACGATATTTGCCAAGCCCCATGTGGGATGTGGGAAAAGCCGAATTTAACGTGGGGAGACAAGAGAAAAGGATATTTGCCCCACGCGGTCAGATGTGGACAAACGAATTTAACGGGCTCAGATGTGGGACAATACCGAATTTAACGTGGGGAGACAAGACAAAAGGATATTTGCCAACCGCCCACGCGGTCAGATGTGGGACAAACCGAATTTAACGTGGGGAGACAAGACAAAAGGATATTTGCCAACCGCCCCACGCGGTCAGATGTGGGACAATAGCCGAATTTAACGTGGGAGACAAGAGAAAAGGATATTTGCCAACCGCCCCACGCGGTCAGATGTGGGACAAAGCCGAATTTAACGTGGGGAGACAAGAAAAAGGATATTTGCCAACCGCCCCACGCGGGCTCAGATGTGGGACAAAGTTTACCGAATTTAACGTGGGGAGACAAGAGAAAAGGATATTTGCCAACCGCCTCACGGGCTCAGATGTGGGACATTACCGAATTTAACGTGGGGAGACAAGAGAAAAGGATATTTGCCAACCGCCCCACGCGGTCAGATGTGGGACAATACCGAATTTAACGTGGGGAGACAAGACAAAAGGATATTTGCCAACCGCCCCACGCGGCTCAGATGTGGGACAAAGCCGAATTTAACGTGGGGAGACAAGACAAAAGGATATTTTGCCAACCGCCCCACGGGCTCAGATGTGGGACAATGCCGAATTTAACGTGGGAGACAAGACAAAAGGATAAAACCGCCCCACGCGCTCAGATGGGCCAGCCGAATTTAACGTGGGAGACAAGACAAAAGGCTCCAACCGCCCCCACGCGCTCAGATGTGGACAAAGCCGAATTTAACGTGGGAGACAAAGAAAAAGGATATTTGCCAACCGCCCCACGGGCTCAGATGTGGGACAAAGACCGAATTTAACGTGGGACAAACAAAGACAAGAAAAGGATATTTGCCAACCGCCCTCACGCGGTCAGATGTGGACAAAGCCGAATTTAACGTGGGGAGACAAGACAAAAGGATATTTGCCAACCGCCTCACGCGGTCAGATGTGGGACAATACCGAATTTAACGTGGGGAGACAAGACAAAGGATATTTGCCAAACGCCCCACGGGTCAGATGTGGGACAAACCGAATTTAACGTGGGGAGACAAGAGAAAAGGATATTTGCCAACCGCCCCACGGGCTCAGATGTGGGACAAAGCCGAATTTAAAGTGTGGAGACAAGAGAAAAGGATATTTGCCAACCGCCCCACGCGCTCAGATGTGGGAAAAAGCCGAATTTAACGTGGGGAGACAAGAGAAAAGGATATTTGCCAACCGCCTCACGGGCTCAGATGTGGGACAATACCGAATTTAACGTGGGGAGACAAGACAAAAGGATATTTGCCAACCGCCTCACGGGCTCAGATGTGGGACAAACCCGAATCTAATGTGTGGAAACAAGAGAAAAGGATATTTGCCAAACGCCCCACGCGGTCAGATGTGGGACAAAGCCGAATTTAACGTGGGGGAGACAAGAGAAAAGGATATTTGCCAACCGCCCCACGGGTCAGATGTCAGCCCGATGTGGGACAAGACAAAAGGATATTTGCCGAATTTAGATGTGCCGGAGACAAGAGAAAAGGATATTTGCCAACCGCCCCACGCGCTCAGATGTGGGACAAAGCCGAATTTAACGTGGGAGACAAGACAAAAGGAGACAAAAGATATTTGCCAACCGCCCCACGCGCTCAGATTGGGACAATACCGAATTTAACGTGGGGAGACAAGACAAAAGGATAGACGGTCAGATGTGGGACAAACGATATTTGCCAAACCCAACCGCCTCACGCGCTCAGATGTGGGACAATACCGAATTTAACGTGGGGAGACAAGACAAAAGGATATTTTTGCCAAACCGAATTTAACCCACGGGCTCAGATGTGGGACAAATTACCGAATTTAACGTGGGGAGACAAGAGAAAAGGATATTTGCCAACCGCCCCACGCGGTCAGATGTGGGACATTACCGAATTTAACGTGGGAGACAAGAGAAAAGGATATTTGCCAACCGCCCCACGCGCTCAGATGTGGGACAATACCGAATTTAACGTGGGGACAAGACAAGACATTTGCCAAAGGATGTGGGACAAAGCCGAATTTGCCAACCGCCCCACGCGGTCAGATGTGGGACAATGCCGAATTTAACGTGGGGAGACAAGAGAAAAGGATATTTGCCAACCGCCCCACGCGGCTCAGATGTGGGACAAAGCCGAATTTAACGTGGGGAGACAAGACAAAAAGGATATTTGCCAACCGCCCCACGCGCTCAGATGTGAGGACAAAGCCGAATTTAACGTGGGAGACAAGACAAAAGGATATTTGCCAACCGCCCCACGCGGTCAGATGTGGGACAAAGCCGAATTTAACGTGGGGAGACAAGACAAAAGGATATTTGCCAACCGCCCCACGCGCTCAGATGTGGGACAAAGCCGAATTTAACGTGGGGAGACAAGACAAAAGGATATTTGCCAACCGCCCCACGCGCTCAGATGTGGGACAATGCCGAATTTAACGTGGGGAGACAAGACAAAAGGATATTTGCCAACCGCCCCACGCGGTCAGATGTGGGACAGCCGAATTTAACGTGGGAGACAAGACAAAAGGGCCAACCGCCCCACGCGCTCAGAAAAGCCGAATTTAACGTGGGGAGACAAGACAAAGGATATTTGCCAACCGCCCCACGCGGTCAGATGTGGGACAAAGCCGAATTTAACGTGGGAGACAAGAGAAAAGGATATTTGCAACAACGCGCTCAGATGTGGACAATGCCACGTGGGGAGACAAGAGAAAAGGATATTTGCCAACCGACGCGGTGTGGGACAAATGCCGAATTTAACGTGGGAGACAAGAGAAAAGGATATTTGCCAAGACGCCAACCGCCCCGGCTCAGATGTGGGACAAAGCCGAATTTAACGTGGGGAGACAAGAGAAAAGGATATTTGCCAACCGCCCACGCGCTCAGATGTGGGACAAGCCGAATTTAACGTGGGAGACAAGAGAAAAGGATATTTGCCAACCGCCCCACGCGGTCAGATGTGGGACAATGGAATTTAACGTGGGGAACAAGACAAAAGGAATTTTAACGCTCAGATGGGGACAACGAATTTAACGTGGGGAGACAAAGAAAAGGATATTTGCCAACCGCCCCACGCGGTCAGATGTGGGACAATACCGAATTTAACGTGGGGAGACAAGACAAAAGGATATTTGCCAACCGCCCCACGCGCTCAGATGTGGGACAAACCGAATTTTGGGAGACAAGACAAAAAGGATATTTGCCAACCGCCCCACGCGGGATGTGGGACAAAGCCGAATTTAAAGACAAGACAAAAGGATATTTGCCAACCGCCCCACGCGCTCAGATGTGGGACAATGCCGAATTTAACGTGGGGGAGACAAGCCAAGACCCAAAAGGACAAAGCCGAATTTAACGTGGGGAGACAAGCCAACCGCCCCACGCGGTCAGATGTGGGACAAAGCCGAATTTAACGTGGGGAGACAAGACAAAAGGATATTTGCCAACCGCCCCACGCGCTCAGATGTGGGACAATGCCGAATTTAACGTGGGGAGACAAGAGAAAAGGATATTTGCCAACGCCCCACGGTCAGATGTGGGACAAAGCCGAATTTAACGTGGGGAGACAAGAGAAAAGGATAACAACCGCCCCACGCGGTCAGATGTGGGACAAAGCCGAATTTAACGTGGGAGACAAGACAAAAGGATATTTGCCAACCGCCCCACGCGCTCAGATGTGGGACAAAGCCGAATTTAACGTGGGGAGACAAGACAAAAGGATATTTGCCAAACGCCTCACGGGCTGGGACAAAGCCGAATTTGTGGGACAAGACAAAAGGAATTGCCAACCGCCCCACGGTCAGATGTGGGACAAAGCCGAAATTTAATTTAACGTGGGGAGACAAGAGGATATTTGCCAACCGCCCCACGGGCTCAGATGTGGGACAAAGCCGAATTTAACGTGGGGAGACAAGAAAAAGGATATTTGCCAACCGCCCCACGCGGTCAGATGTGGGACAATACCGAATTTAACGTGGGGAGACAAGAGAAAAGGATATTTTGCCAACCGCCCCACGCGCTCAGATGTGGGACAATGCCGAATTTAACGTGGGGAGACAAGACAAAAAGGATATTTGCCAACCGCCTCACGGTCAGATGTGGGACAAAGCCGAATTTAACGTGGGGAGACAAGAGAAAAGGATATTTGCCAACCGCCCCACGCGGTCAGATGTGGGAAAAAGCCGAATTTAACGTGGGGAGACAAGAGAAAAGGATATTTGCCAACCGCCCCACGCGGTCAGATGTGGAACAAAACCGAATTTAACGTGGGGAGACAAGAGAAAAGGATATTTTCCAACCGCCCCACGCGCTCAGATATGGGACAATGCCGAATTTAACGTGGGGAGGCAAGAGAAAAGGATATTTGCCAACCGCCCCACGCGGTCAGATGTGGGACCCGAATTTAACGTGGGGAGACAAGACAAAGGATATTTGCCAAGACGCGGTCAGATGGGACAAAGCCGAATTTAACGTGGGGAGACAAGAGAAAAGGATATTTGCCAACCGCCCCACGCGGTCAGATGTGGGACAATACCGAATTTAACGTGGGGAGACAAGACAAAAGGATATTTGCCAACCGCCCCGTGGTCAGATGTGGGGACACGCGGTCAGATGTGGGACAATGGGACAAACCGAATTTAACGTGGGAGACAAGACAAAAGGACAAAGGATGGGACAATGCCGAATTTTTGACAAGAGAAAGGATATTTGCCAACCGCCCCACGCGGTCAGATGTGGGACAAAGCCGAATTTAACGTGGGAGACAAGAGAAAAGGATATTTGCCAACCGCCCACGCGGTCAGATGTGGGACCCGGGAATTTAACGTGGGGAGACAAGCGGATATTTGCCAACCGCCCCACGCGCCTCAGATGTGGGACAAAGCCGAATTTAACGTGGGGAGACAAGAGAAAAGGATATTTGCCAATCGCCCCACGCGGTCAGATGTGGGACAAAGCCGAATTTAACGTGGGGAGACAAGAGAAAAGGATATTTGCCAACCGCCCCACGCGGTCAGATGTGGGACAAGCCGAATTTAACGTGGGGAGACAAGACAAAAGGATATTTGCCAACCGCCCCACGCGGCTCAGATGTGGGACAAAGCCGAATTTAACGTGGGAGACAAGAGAAAAGGATATTTGCCAACCGCCCACGCGGTCAGATGTGGGACAAAGCCGAATTTAACGTGGGGAGACAAGAGAAAAGGATATTTGCCAACCGCCCCACGCGGTCAGATGTGGGACAAAGCCGAATTTAACGTGGGGAGAGACAAAAAGGAGCCAAACGCGGTCAATGTGGGACAAAGCCGAATTTTGCGGAGACAAGACAAAGGATATTTGCCAACCGCCCCACGCGGTCAGATGTGGGACAAAGCCGAATTTAACGTGGGGAGACAAGACAAAAGGATATTTGCCAACCGCCCCACAAAAGGATATTTGCCAACCGGTCAGATGTGGGACAATACCGAATTTAACGTGGGGAGACAAGACAAAAGGATATTTGCCAACCGCCTCACGCGGTCAGATGTGGGACAATGCCGAATTTAACGTGGGGAGACAAGACAAAAGGATATTTGCCAACCGCCCCACGGTCGGTCAGATGTGGGACAAAGCCGAATTTAACGTGATGGGAGACAAGACAAAGGATATTTGCCAACCGCCCCACGCGGTCAGATGTGGGACAATGCCGAATTTAACGTGGGAGACAAGAGAAAAGGATATTTGCCAACCGCCCCACGCGCTCAGGTGGGACAGCCGATGTGGGGAGGACAATATTTGCCAACCGAATTTAACGTGCGGAGACAAGACAAAAGGAGATTTTGCCAACTGCCCCACGCGGTCAGATGGGACAAAGCCGAATTTAACGTGGGAGACAAGACAACAACCGCCCCACGCGGTCAGATGTGGGACAAAGCCGAATTTAACGTGGGGAGACAAGACAAAAGGATATTTGCCAACCGCCCCACGCGGTCAGATGTGGGACAAAGCCGAATTTAACGTGGGGAGACAAGACAAAGGATATTTGCCAACCGCCCCACGCGGTCAGATGTGGGACAAAGCCGGAATTTAACGTGCGGAGACAAGACAAAAGGATATTTGCCAACCGCCCCACGCGCGGTCAGATGTGGGACAATGCCGAATTTAACGTGGGAGAGACAAAAAGACCAAAAAGGACAAAGCCGAATTTAACGTGGGGAGACAAGACAAAGGAACCGCCCCACGCGGTCAGATGTGGGACAAAGCCGAATTTAACGTGCGGAGAGGATATTTGTAAACCGCCCCACGCGGTCAGATGTGGGACAAAGCCGAATTTAACGTGGGGAGACAAGAGAAAAGGATATTTGCCAACCGCCCCACGCGGTCAGATGTGGGACAATGCCGAATTTAACGTGGGGAGACAAGACAAAAGGATATTTGCCAACCGCCCCACGCGGTCAGGTGTGGGACAATGCCGAATTTAACGTGGGGAGACAAGAGAAAAGGATATTTGCCAACCGCCCCCACGCGGTCAGATGTGGGACAAAGCCGAATTTAACGTGGGAGACAAGAGAAAAGGATATTTGCCAACCGCCCCCACGCGGTCAGATGTGGGACAAAGCCGAATTTAACGAGGAGACAAGAGAAAAGGATATTTGCCAACCGCCCCACGCGGTCAGATGTGGGACAAGCCGAATTTAACGTGGGGAGACAAGACAAAGGATATTTGCCAACCGCCCCACGCGGTCAGATGTGGGACAATGCCCAAGACAAAAGGAATTTAACGTCAGCGGACAAGACAAGACAAAAAAGGATATTTGCCAACCGCCCCACGCGGTCAGATGTGGGACAAAGCCGAATTTAACGTGGGGAGACAAGACAAAGGATATTTGCCAACCGCCCCACGCGGTCAGATATGGGACAATGCCGAATTTAACGTGGGGAGACAAGAGAAAAGGATATTTGCCAACCGCCCCTCGCGCTCAGTTGTGGGAAAAAGCCGAATTTAACGTGCGGTGACAAGAGAAAATGATATTTGCCAATCGCCCCACGCGGTCAGATGTGGGAATAAGCCGAATTTAACGTGCGGAGACAAGAGAAAAGGATATTTGCTAAAGGCCCCACGCGGCCAGGTGTGAGACAAAGCCGAATTCAACGTGGGGAGACAAGACAAAAGGATATTTGCCAACCGCCCCACGCGGTCAGATGTGGACAACAACGTGCGGAGACCAAAAGGAATTTAACGTGAATTTAACGTGCGGAGACAAGAAAAAGGATATTTGCCAACCGCCCCGCGCGCTCAGATGTGAAAAAGCAGGATTTAAGGTGGGGAGACAAGAGTAAAGGATATTTGCCAACCGCCCCACGCTGTCAGATGTGGGACAAAGCCGAATTTAACGTGGGGAGACAAGACAAAAGGATATTTGCCAACCGCCCCACGCGGTCAGATGTGGGACAAAGCCGAATTTAACGTGGGGAGACAAGAAAAGGATATTTGCCAACCGCCCCACGCGGTCAGATGTGGGACAAAGCCGAATTTAACGTGGGGAGACAAAGACAAAAGGATATTTGCCAACCGCCCCACGGCGGACAAAGCCGAATTTCAGATGTGGGACAACGCGGTCAGATGTGGACCGAATTTAACGTGGGGAGACAAGACAAAAGGATATTTGCCAACCGCCCCACGCGGTCAGATGTGGGACAAAGCCGAATTTAACGTGGGAGACAAGACAAAAGGATATTTGCCAACCGCCCCACGCGGTCAGATGTGGGACAAAGCCGAATTTAACGTGGGGAGACAAGACAAAAGGATATTTGCCAACCGCCCCACGCGGTCAGATGTGGGACAATGCCGAATTTAACGTGCGGAGACAAAGACAAAAGGATATTTGCCAACCGCCCCACGCGGTGGGACAAAGCCGAATTTAACGTGGGGAGACAAGACAAAAAGGATATTTGCCAACCGCCCCACGCGGTCAGATGTGGGACAAAATGCCGAATTTAACGTGGGGAGACAAGACAAAGGATATTTGCCAACCGCCCCACGCGGTCAGATGTGGGACAAAGCCGAATTTAACGTGGGGAGACAAGACAAAAGGATATTTGCCAACCGCCCCACGCGGTCAGATGTGGGACAAAGCCGAATTTAACGTGGGGAGACAAGACAAAGGATATTTGCCAACCGCCCCACGCGGTCAGATGTGGGACAAAGCCGAATTTAACGTGGGGGAGACAAGAGAAAAGGATATTTGCCAACCGCCCCACGCGGTCAGATGTGGGACAAAGCCGAATTTAACGTGCGGGAGACAAGACCGCCCCACGCGGTCAATGTGGGATATTTTGCGGAGACAAGACAAAGGAAACCGCCCCACGCGGTCAGATGTGGGACAAAGCCGAATTTAACGTGGGAGACAAGAGAAAAATTTAACGCGGTCAGTGGGGAGACGTGGGGAGACAAAAAATATTTGCCAACCGCCCCACGCGGTCAGATGTGGGACAAAGCCGAATTTAACGTGGGAGACAAGACAAAAAGGATATTTGCCAACCGCCCCACGCGGTCAGATGTGGGACAAAGCCGAATTTAACGTGGGGAGACAAGACAAAAGGATATTTGCCAACCGCCCCACGCGGTCAGATGTGGGACAATGCCGAATTTAACGTGCGGGAGACAAAAGGAATTTGCCAAACGCCCCACGCGGTCAGATTGGGACAAAGCCGAATTTAACGTGGGAGACAAGACAAAAGGATATTTGCCAACCGCCCCACGCGGTCAGATGTGGGACAAAGCCGAATTTAACGTGGGGAGACAAGACAAAAGGATATTTGCCAACCGCCCCACGCGGTCAGATGTGGGACAAAGCCGAATTTAACGTGGGGAGACAAGACAAAAGGATATTTGCCAACCGACCCACGCGGTCAGATGTGGGACAAAGCCGAATTTAACGTGGGGAGACAAGACAAAAGGATATTTGCCAACCGCCCCACGCGGTCAGATGTGGGACAAAGCCGAATTTAACGTGGGGAGACAAGAGACAAAAAGGATATTTGCCAACCGCCCCACGCGGTCAGATGTGGGACAAAGCCGAATTTAACGTGGGGAGACAAGACAAAAGGATATTTGCCAACCGCCCCACGCGGTCAGATGTGGGACAAAGCCGAATTTAACGTGGGGAGACAAGAGAAAAGGATATTTGCCAACCGCCCCACGCGGTCAGATGTGGGACAAAGCCGAATTTAACGTGCGGAGACAAGACAAAGGATATTTGCCAACCGCCCCACGCGGTCAGATGTGGGACAAAGCCGAATTTAACGTGCGGAGACAAGACAAAAGGATATTTTGCCAACCGCCCCACGCGGTCAGATGTGGGACAAAGCCGAATTTAACGTGGGGAGACAAGACAAAAGGATATTTGCCAACCGCCCCACGCGGTCAGATGTGGGACAAAGCCGAATTTAACGTGGGGAGACAAGAGAAAAGGATATGTTTGCCAACCGCCCCACGCGGTCAGATGTGGGACAAAGCCGAATTTAACGTGGGGAGACAAGACAAGACCCCAAAAGGATATTTTGCGGAGACAAGACAAAGGATATTTGCCAACGCCCCACGCGGTCAGATGTGGGACAAAGCCGAATTTAACGTGGGGAGACAAGACAAAAGGATATTTGCCAACCGCCCCACGCGGTCAGATGTGGGACAAAGCCGAATTTAACGTGGGGAGACAAGACAAAAAGGATATTTGCCAACCGCCCCACGCGGTCAGATGTGGGACAAAGCCGAATTTAACGTGCGGAGACAAGAGAAAAGGATATTTGCCAACCGCCCCACGCGGTCAGATGTGGGACAAAGCCGAATTTAACGTGGGGAGACAAGACAAAAGGATATTTGCCAACCGCCCCACGCGGTCAGATGTGGGACAAAGCCGAATTTAACGTGGGGAGACAAGACAAAAGGATATTTGCCAACCGCCCCACGCGGTCAGATGTGGGACAAAGCCGAATTTAACGTGGGAGACAAGACAAAAGGATATTTGCCAACCGCCCCACGCGGTCAGATGGGACAAAGCCGAATTTAACGTGGGGAGACAAGACAAAAGGATATTTGCCAACCGCCCCACGCGGTCAGATGTGGGACAAAGCCGAATTTAACGTGGGAGACAAGAGAAAAGGATATTTGCCAACCGCCCCACGCGGTCAGATGTGGGACAAAGCCGAATTTAACGTGGGAGACAAGACAAAAGGATATTTGCCAACCGCCCCACGCGGTCAGATGTGGGACAAAAATTTAACGTGGGAGACAAGAAAAGGAATTTAACAGATGGGAGACAAGACAAAAAGGATATTTGCCAACCGCCCCACGCGGTCAGATGTGGGACAAAGCCGAATTTAACGTGGGGAGACAAGACAAAAGGATATTTGCCAACCGCCCCACGCGGTCAGATGTGGGACAAAGCCGAATTTAACGTGCGGAGACAAGACAAAAGGATATTTGCCAACCGCCCCACGCGGTCAGATGTGGGACAAAGCCGAATTTAACGTGGGGAGACAAGAGAAAAGGATATTTGCCAACCGCCCCACGCGGTCAGATGTGGGACAAAGCCGAATTTAACGTGGGGAGACAAGACAAAAGGATATTTGCCAACCGCCCCACGCGGTCAGATGTGGGACAAAGCCGAATTTAACGTGCGGAGACAAGACAAAAGGATATTTGCCAACCGCCCCACGCGGTCAGATGTGGACAAAGCCGAATTTAAGACAAGAGGATATTTGCCAACCGCCCCACGCGATGTCAGATGTGGGACAAAGCCGAATTTAACGTGGGGAGACAAGACAAAAGGATATTTGCCAACCGCCCCACGCGGTCAGTGGGACAAAGATTTAATGGGACAAAGCAAAGGAATTTAACGCCCACGCGGGGACAAAGACAAGACAAGACAAAAGGATATTTGCCAACCGCCCCACGCGGTCAGATGTGGGACAAAGCCGAATTTAACGTGCGGAGACAAGAGAAAAGGATATTGCCAACCGCCCCACGCGGTCAGATGTGGGACAATGCCGAATTTAACGTGGGGAGAAAAGGATATTTGCCAACCGCCCCACGCGGTCAGATGTGGGACAAAGCCGAATTTAACGTGCGGAGACAAGAGAAAAGGATATTTGCCAACCGCCCCACGCGATGTGGGACAAAGCCGAATTTAACGTGCCGAGACAAGACAAAAGGGATTTGCCAAACGCGGTCAGATGTGGGACAAAATTTAACGTGGGAGACAAGACAAAAGGATATTTGCCAACCGCCCCACGCGGTCAGATGTGGGACAAAGCCGAATTTAACGTGGGGAGACAAAGAAAAGGATATTTGCCAACCGCCCCACGCGGTCAGATGTGGGACAAAGCCGAATTTAACGTGGGGAGACAAGAGAAAAGGATATTTGCCAACCGCCCCACGCGGTCAGATGTGGGACAAAGCCGAATTTAACGTGGGAGACAAGACAAAGGATATTTGCCAACCGCCCACGCGGTCAGATGTGGGACAAAGCCGAAATTTAAGGATATTTGCCAACCGGAGACAGAAGAAAAGCCGAATTTAATGGGAGACAAGACAAAAACCAACCCCCACGCGGTCAGATGTGGGACAAAGCCGAATTTAACGTGGGGAGACAAGACAAAAGGATATTTGCCAACCGCCCCACGCGGTCAGATGTGGGACAAATGCCGAATTTAACGTGGGACAAAGAAAAAATATTTGCCAACCGCCCCACGCGGTCAGATGTGGGACAAAGCCGAATTTAACGTGGGGAGACAAGACAAAGGATATTTGCCAACCGCCTTACGCGGTCAGATGTGGGACAAAGCCGAATTTAACGTGGGAGACAAGACAAAAGGATATTTGCCAACCGCCCCACGCGGTCAGATGTGGGACAAAGCCGAATTTAACGTGGGGAGACAAGACAAAAGGATATTTGCCAACCGCCCCACGCGGTCAGATGTGGGACAAAGCCGAATTTAACGTGGGGAGACAAGACAAAGGATATTTGCCAACCGCCCCACGCGGTCAGATGTGGACAAAGCCGAATTTAACGTGGGGAGACAAGAGAAAAGGATATTTGCCAACCGCCCCACGCGGTCAGATGTGGGACAAAGCCGAATTTAACGTGCCGGGACAAGAGAAAAGGATATTTGCCAACCGCCCCACGCGGTCAGATGTGGGACAAAGCCGAATTTAACGTGGGAGACAAGAGAGAAAAGGATATTTGCCAACCGCCCCACGCGGTCAGATGTGGGACAATGCCCGAATTTAACGTGGGAGACAAGACAAAGGATATTTGCCAACCGCCCCACGGTCAGATGTGGGACAAAGCCGAATTTAACGTGGGGAGACGTGCGGTCAGATGGGACAAAGCCGAATTTAAAGAGAAAAAGGATATTTGCCAACCGCCCCACGCGGTCAGATGTGGGACAAAAGCCGAATTTAACGTGGGGAGACAAGACAAAAGGATATTTGCCAACCGCCCCACGCGGTCAGATGTGGGACAAAGCCGAATTTAACGTGGGGAGACAAGACAAAAGGATATTTGCCAACCGCCCCACGCGGTCAGATGTGGGACAAAGCCGAATTTAACGTGGGGAGACAAGGATATTTGCCAACCGCCCCACGCGGTCAGATGTGGGACAAAAGCCGAATTTAACGTGGGGAGACAAGACAAAGGATATTTGCCAACCGCCCCACGCGGTCAGATGTGGGACAAAGCCGAATTTAACGTGGGGAGACAAGACAAAAGGATATTTGCCAACCGCCCCCACGCGGTCAGATGTGGGACAAAGCCGAATTTAACGTGGGGAGACAAGAGAAAAGGATATTTGCCAACCGCCCCACGCGGTCAGATGTGGGACAAAAGCCGAATTTAACGTGGGGAGACAAGACAAAAGGATATTTGCCAACCGCCCCACGCGGTCAGATGTGGGACAAAGCCGAATTTAACGTGGGGGACACAAGAAAAAGGATATTTGCCAACCGCCCCACGCGGTCAGATGTGGGACAAAGCCGAATTTAACGTGGGGAGACAAGACAAAAGGATTATTTGCCAACCGCCCCACGCGGTCAGATGTGGGACAAAGCCGAATTTAACGTGCGGAGACAAGAGAAAAGGATATTTGCCAAACGCCTCACGCGGTCAGATGTGGACAAAGCCGAATTTAACGTGGGGGACAAGACAAAAGGATATTTGCCAAACGCCCCACGCGCTCAGATGTGGGACAAAGCCGAATTTAACGTGGGAGACAAGACAAAAGGATATTTGCCAACCGCCCCACGCGGTCAGATGTGGGACAAAGCCGAATTTAACGTGGGGAGACAAGACAAAAGGATATTTGCCAACCGCCCCACGCGGTCAGATGTGGGACAAAGCCGAATTTAACGTGGGGAGACAAGACAAAAGGATATTTGCCAACCGCCCCACGCGGTCAGATGTGGGACAAAGCCGAATTTAACGTGGGAGACAAGACAAAGGATATTTGCCAACAAGACGCGGTCAGATGTGGGACAAAGCCGAATTTAACGTGCGGAGACAAGAGAAAAGGATGTTGCCCCGCCCCACGCGGTCAGATGTGGGACAAAGCCGAATTTAACGTGGGGAGACAAGAGAAAAGGATATTTGCCCAACCGCCCACGCGGTCAGATGTGGGACAAAGCCGAATTTAACGTGGGGAGACAAGAGAAAAGGATATTTGCCAACCGCCCCACGCGGTCAGATGTGGGGGATTTAAAGACAAGACAAAAGGAATTTAACCTGGGGAGACAAAGACATTGGGAGACAAGAAAAGGATATTTGCCAACCGCCCACGCGGTCAGATGTGGGACAAAGCCGAATTTAACGTGGGGAGACAAGAAAAGGATATTTGCCAAACCGCCCCACGCGGTCAGATGTGGGACAAAGCCGAATTTAACGTGGGGAGACAAGACAAAAGGATATTTGCCAACCGCCCCTCGCGGTCAGATGTGGGACAAAGCCGAATTTAA
Source organism: Acanthosepion pharaonis (assembly GCA_903632075.3). Lineage (NCBI taxonomy): Eukaryota > Metazoa > Mollusca > Cephalopoda > Sepiida > Sepiidae > Acanthosepion > Acanthosepion pharaonis. Next base: position 133,792 of record CAHIKZ030003963.1, read on the forward strand.
CGTGGGGAGAAGAGAAAAGGATATTTGCCAACCGCCCCACGCGGTCAGATGTGGGACAAAGCCGAATTTAACGTGCGGAGACAAGACAAAAGGATATTTGCCAACCGCCCACGCGGTCAGATGTGGGACAAAGCCGAATTTAAACGCGGAGACAAGAGAAAAGGATATTTGCAAAAACGCCCCACGCGCTCAGATGTGGGACAAAGCCGAATTTAACGTGGGGAGACAAGAAAAAAGGATATTTGCCAACCGCCCCACGCGCTCAGATGTGGGACAAAGCCGAATTTAACGTGGGGAGACAAGACAAAGGATATTTGCCAACCGCCCCACGCGGTCAGATGTGGGACAAAGCCGAATTTAACGTGGGGAGACAAGACAAAAGGATATTTGCCAACCGCCCCACGCGGTCAGATGTGGGACAAAGCCGAATTTAACGTGGGAGACAAGAAAAGGATATTTGCCAACCCCCACGCGGTCAGATGTGGGACAAAGCCGAATTTAACGTGGGGAGACAAGACAAAAGGATATTTGCCAACCGCCCCACGCGGTCAGATGTGGGACAAAGCCGAATTTAACGTGGGAGACAAGACAAAAGGATATTTGCCAACCGCCCCACGCGGTCAGATGTGGGACAAAGCCGAATTTAACGTGGGGAGACAAGACAAAAGGATATTTGCCAACCGCCCCACGGCCAGATGTGGGACAAAGCCGCGGTCAAGATGTGGGACAATGCCGAATTTAACGTGGGGAGACAAGACAAAAGGATATTTGCCAACCGCCCCACGCGGTCAGATGTGGGACAAAGCCGAATTTGGGGTGGGAGACAAGACAAAAGGATATTTGTAACGCCCCACGCGGTCAGATGTGGGACAAAGCCGAATTTAACGTGGGGAGACAAAACAAAAGGATATTTGCCAACCGCCCCACGCGGTCAGATGTGGGACAATGCCGAATTTAACGTGGGGAGACAACGTGGGAGAAAAAGGATATTTGCCAACCGCCCCACGCAACCAGATGTGGGGAAAAAGCCAAAATTAACGTGGGAGACAAGAGAAAAGGTCAAGATGTGGGACAAAGCCGAATTTAACGTGGGAGACAAGAAAAGGATATTTGCCAACCGCCCCACGCGGTCAGATGTGGGACAATGCCGAATTTAACGTGGGGAGACAAGACAAAAGGATATTTGCCAACCGCCCCACGCGCGGTCAGATGTGGGACAAAGCCGAATTTAACGTGGGGAGACAAGAGAAAAGGATATTTGCCAACCGCCCCACGCGGTCAGATGTGGGACAAAGCCGAATTTAACGTGGGGAGACAAGACAAAAGGATATTTGCCAACCGCCCCACGCGGTCAGATGTGGGACAAAGCCGAATTTAACGTGGGGAGACAAGAGAAAAGGATATTTGCCAACCGCCCCACGCGGTCAGATGTGGGACAAATATTGCCGAATTTAACGTGGGGAGACAAGACAAAAAGGATATTTGCCAACCGCCCCACGCGGTCAGATGTGGGACAAAGCCGAATTTAACGTGGGGAGACAAGACAAAAGGATATTTGCCAACCGCCCCACGCGGTCAGATGTGGGACAATGCCGAATTTAACGTGGGGAGACAAGACAAAGGATATGTTGCCAACCGCCCCACGCGGTCAGATGTGGGACAAAGCCGAATTTAACGTGGGAGACAAGACAAAAGGATATTTGCCAACCGCCCCACGCGTCAGATGTGGGACAATGCCGAATTTAACGTGGGGAGACAAGACAAAAGGATATTTGCCAACCGCCCCGCGGTCAGATGTGGGACAATGCCGAATTTAACGTGGGAGACAAGACAAAAGGATGTTTGCCAACCGCCCACGCGCTCAGATGTGGGACAATGCCGAATTTAACGTGGGAGACAAAGAAAAGGATATTTGCCAACCGCCCCACGCGGTCAGATGTGGGACAAAGCCGGAATTTAACGTGGGGAGACAAGACAAAAGGATATTTGCCAACCGCCCCACGCGGTCAGATGTGGACAAAGCCGAATTTAACGTGGGGAGACAAGAGAAAAGGATGTTTGCCAACCGCCCCACGTGGTCAGATGTGGGACAAAGCCGAATTTAGATGGAGACAAGACAAAAGGATATATTTGCCAACCGCTCCGGTCAGATGTGAGACGCGAATTTAACCAGATGTGGGACAAAGCCGAATTTAACGTGGGGTGACAAGACAAAAGGATATTTGCCAACCGCCCCACGCGGTCAGATGTGGGACAAAGCCGAATTTAACGTGGGAGACAAGAGAAAAGGATATTTACAACCGCCCCACGCGGTCAGATGTGGACAAAGCCGAATTCAACGTGGGGAGACAAGAGAAAAGGATATTTGCCAACCGCCCCACGCGGTCAGATGTGGGACAAAAGCCGAATTTAACGGGAGACGGAGACAACCGCCCCACGACCAGATGTGGGGCCGAATTTGTTGGGAGACCACAAGACCCACGTCAGATGTGGGACCAAAGCCGAATTTAACGTGGGAGACAAGAAAGTTCGACCAGCTCAGATGTGACAAACGAATCTCCATTTAATTTGCCAACCTGTCCTGACGCGTCAGATGTGGACAAGGCCGAATTTAACCGTAGACAATGTAAAAACGGACCCACGGGTCAGCTGTCTTCCAACCAAGACAAGACTCTGCCCTTCGGCATAGCCTCATCTGGGTTCCTCCGTCCGAAGGCAGAAAGTTCGACCAGCTCAGCTGGAAACGAATCTCCAACTAATTTGCCAACCGGTCCACGCGGTCAGATGTGTCAAAGGCCGAATTTCCACGTAGACAATGTAAAAACCAAGGTAGTTTGAAGCAAGACAAGACTCTGCCCTTCGGCATAGCCTCATCTGGGTTCCTCTCCGTCCGATGTCAGAAAGTTCGACCAGCTCAGCTGGAAACGAATCTCCAACTAATTTGCCAACCGGCCCACGCGGTCAGATGTGTGGGCCGAATTTCCACCGTTAACAATGAGAAAAAACGGAGCCGGGTAGCTGTCTTCCAACCAAGACAAGACTCTGCCCTTCGGCATAGCCTCATTTGGGTTCCTCTCCGTCCGAAGGCAGAAAGTTCGACCAGCTCAGCTGGAAACGAATCTCCAACTAATTTGCCAACCGGTCCACGCGGTCAGATGTGTCAAAGAATTTCACACAAGGCCGAATTTCCACCGTAGACTGGGGGAAAAACGGAGAAAGTCTGACAAGCTGTCTTAATTTGCCAACCGGTCCACAACCAAGACAAAGACTCTGCCCTTCGGCATAGCCTCATCTGGGTTCCTCTCCGCCCGAAGGCAGAAAGTTCGACCAGCTCAGCTGGAAACGAATCTCCAACTAATTTGCCAACCGGTCCACGCGGTCAGATGTGTCACAAGGCCGAATTTCCACCGTAGACAATGTAAAAAACGGAGCCGGGTAGCTGTCTTCCAACCAAGACAAGACTCTGCCCTTCGGCATAGCCTCATCTGGGTTCCTCTCCGTCCGAAGGCAGAAAGTTCGACCAGCTCAGCTGGAAACGAATCTCAACTAATTTGCCAACCGGCCCACGCGGTCAGATGTGTCACAAGGCCGAAGGCCGTAGACAATTTAAAAACGGACCGTAGACACCAAGAAAAACGGCATAGCCTCATTTGGGTTCCTTCCGCCCGAAGGCAGAAAGTTCGACCAGCTCAGCTGGAAACGAATCTCCAACTAATTTGCCAAACGGCCCACGCGGTCAGATGTGTCACAAGGCCGAATTTCCTAGACCAGCTGTCCACCAAGACAAGACTCTGCCCTTCGGCATAGCCTCATTTGGGTTCCTCCGCCCGAAGGCAGAAAGTTCGACCAGCTCAGCTGGAAACGAATCTCGACCAACTAATTTGCCAACCGGTCCACGCGGTCAGATGTGTCACAAGGCCGAATTTCCACGTAGACAATGTAAAAAACGGAGCCCGGTAGCTGTCTTCCAACCAAGACAAGACTCTGCCCTTCGGCATAGCCTCATTTGGGTTCCTCTCCGCCCGAAGGCAGAAAGTTCGACCAGCTCAGCTGGAAACGAATCTCCAACTAATTTGCCAACCGGTCCACGCGGTCAGATGTGTCACAAGGCCGAATTTCCACGTAGACAATGTAAAAAACGGAGCCGGGTAGCTGTCTTCCAACCAAGACAAGACTCTGCCCTTCGGCATAGCCTCATCTGGGTTCCTCTCCGCCCGAAGGCAGAAAGTTCGACCAGCTCAGCTGGAAACGAATCTCCAACTAATTTGCCAAACGGCCCACGCGGTCAGATGTGTCACAAGGCCGAATTTCACACGTAGACAATGTAAAAACGGAGCCGGGTAGCTGTCTTCCAACCAAGACAAGACTCTGCCCTTCGGCATAGCCTCATTTGGGTTCCTCTCCGCCCGAAGGCAAAAAAGTTCGACCAGCTCAGCTGGAAACGAATCTCCAACTAATTTGCCAACCGGTCCACGCGGTCAGATGTGTCACAAGGCCGAATTTCCACCGTAGACAATGTAAAAACGGAGCGGGTAGCTGTCTTCCAACCAAGACAAGACTCTGCCCTTCGGCATAGCCTCCTCATCTGGGTTCCTCTCCGCCCGAAGGCGAAGAAAGTTCGACCAGCGGTCAGATGCTGGAAACGAATCTCCAAAAAATTTGCCAACCGGTCCACGCGGTCAGATGTGTCCGCACAAGGCCGAATTTCCAGCTCGTAGACAATGTAAAAAACGGAGCCGATGTGTAGCTGTCTTCCAACCAAGACAAAGACTCTGCCCTTCGGCATAGCCTCATTTGGGTTCCTCTCCGCCCGAAGGCAGAAAGTTCGACCAGCTCAGCTGGAAACGAATCTCCAACTAATTTGCCAACCGGCCCACGCGGTCAGATGTGTCACAAGGCCGAATTTCCACCGTAGACAATGTAAAAACGGAGCCGGGTAGCTGTCTTCCAACCAAGACAAGACTCTGCCCTTCGGCATAGCCTCATCTGGGTTCCTCTCCGCCCGAAGGCAGAAAGTTCGACCAGCTCAGCTGGAAACGAATCTCCAATTAATTTGCCAAACGGCCCACGCGGTCAGATGTGTCACAAGGCCGAATTTCCACCGTAGACAATGTAAAAAACGGAGCCGTGTAGCTGTCTTCCAACCAAGACAAGACTCTGCCCTTCGGCATAGCCTCATTTGGGTTCCTCTCCGCCCGAAGGCAGAAAGTTCGACCAGCTCAGCTGGAAACGAATCTCCAACTAATTTGCCAACCGGTCCACGCGGTCAGATGTGTCACAAGGCCGAATTTCCACCGTAGACAATGTAAAAACGGAGCCGTGTAGCTGTCTTCCAACCAAGACAAGACTCTGCCCTTCGGCATAGCCTCATTTGGGTTCTCTCCGCCCGAAGGCAAAAAGTTCGACCAGCTCAGCTGGAAACGAATCTCCAACTAATTTGCCAACCGGTCCACGCGGTCAGATGTGTCCAACTAAAGGCCGAATTTCCACCGTAGACAATGTAAAAAACGGAGCCGGTAGCTGTCTTCCAACCAAGACAAGACTCTGCCCTTCGGCATAGCCTCATTTGGGTTCCTCTCCGCCCGAAGGCAGAAAGTTCGACCAGCTCAGCTGGAAACGAATCTCCAACTAATTTGCCAACCGGTCCACGCGGTCAGATGTGTCACAAGGCCGAATTTCCACCGTAGACAATGTAAAAAACGGAGCCGGGTAGCTGTCTTCCAACCAAGACAAGACTCTGCCCTTCGGCATAGCCTCATTTGGGTTCCTCTCCGCCCGAAGGCAGAAAGTTCGACCAGCTCAGCTGGAAACGAATCTCCAACTAATTTGCCAACCGGTCCACGCGGTCAGATGTGTCACAAGGCCGAATTTCCACCGTAGACAATGTAAAAAACGGAGCCGTGTAGCTGTCTTCCAACCAAGACAAGACTCTGCCCTTCGGCATAGCCTCATTTGGGTTCCTCTCCGCCCGAAGGCAGAAAGTTCGACCAGCTCAGCTGGAAACGAATCTCCAACTAATTTGCCAACCGGTCCACGCGGTCAGATGTGTCACAAGGCCGAATTTCCACCGTAGACAATGTAAAAAACGGAGCCGGGTAGCTGTCTTCCAACCAAGACAAGACTCTGCCCTTCGGCATAGCCTCATTTGGGTTCCTCTCCGCCCGAAGGCAGAAAGTTCGACCAGCTCAGCTGGAAACGAATCTCCAACTAATTTGCCAACCGGTCCACGCGGTCAGATGTGTCACAAGGCCGAATTTCCACCGTAGACAATGTAAAAAACGGAGCCGGGTAGCTGTCTTCCAACCAAGACAAGACTCTGCCCTTCGGCATAGCCTCATCTGGGTTCCTCTCCGCCCGAAGGCAGAAAGTTCGACCAGCTCAGCTGGAAACGAATCTCCAACTAATTTGCCAAACGGCCCACGCGGTCAGATGTGTCACAAGGCCGAATTTCCAGACAATGTAAAAAGACAATCCTCCGCCCGAAGGCAGAAAAAACGGAGCCGGCCCACGCGGCAGATGTGTCTTCCAACCAAGACAAGACTCTTCCAACCAAGACAAGCTGCCCTTCGGCATAGCCTCATCTGGGTTCCTCTCCGCCCGAAGGCAGAAAGTTCGACCAGCTCAGCTGGAAACGAATCTCCAACTAATTTGCCAAACGGCCCACGCGGTCAGATGTGTCACAAGGCCGAATTTCCACGTAGACAATGTAAAAACGGAGCCGTGTAGCTGTCTTCCAACCAAGACAAGACTCTGCCCTTCGGCATAGCCTCATTTGGGTTCCTCTCCGCCCGAAGGCAGAAAGTTCGACCAGCTCAGCTGGAAACGAATCTCCAACTAATTTGCCAAACGGCCCACGCGGTCAGATGTGTCACAAGGCCGAATTTCAACCGTAGACAATGTAAAAACGGAGGTGTAGTTGTCTTCCAACCAGACCGTGCCCTTCGGCATAGCCTGTTCTTCCGCCCGAAGGCAGAAAGACCAGAGCTGGAAACTGCCCTAATTTGCCAACCGGCCCACGCGGTCAGATGTCACAAGGCCGAATTTCATTTAAAAAACGGAGCCGTTCCTGTCTTCCAACCAAGACAAGACTCTGCCCTTCGGCATAGCCTCAGGTTCCTTCCGCCCGAAGGCAGTTCGACCAGCTCAGCTGGAAACGAATCTCCAACTAATTTGCCAACCGGTCCACGCGGTCAGATGTGTCACAAGGCCGAATTTCCACGTAGACAATGTAAAAAACGGAGCCGTGTAGCTGTCTTCCAACCAAGACAAGACTCTGCCCTTCGGCATAGCCTCATCTGGGTTCCTCTCCGCCCGAAGGCAGAAAGTTCGACCAGCTCAGCTGGAAACGAATCTCCAACTAATTTGCCAAACGGCCCACGCGGTCAGATGTGTCACAAGGCCGAATTTCCACCGTAGACAATGTAAAAAACGGAGCAGGGTAGCTGTCTTCCAACCAAGACAAGACTCTGCCCTTCGGCATAGCCTCATCTGGGTTCCTCTCCGTCCGAAGGCAGAAAGTTCGACCAGCTCAGCTGGAAACGAATCTCCAACTAATTTGCCAACCGGCCCACGCGGTCAGATGTGTCACAAGGCCGAATTTCCACCGTAGACAATGTAAAAAACGGAGCAGGGTAGCTGTCTTCCAACCAAGACAAGACTCTGCCCTTCGGCATAGCCTCATCTGGGTTCCTCTCCGTCCGAAGGCAGAAAGTTCGACCAGCTCAGCTGGAAACGAATCTCCGGCCTTCTTCAGTTGGTTGGAATATCGAACTGAACCCTTTATTTCACTCACTGGGGTAGACTGTTCTAGTTCCACGTGCCATATTTAATGGATGTCAGTTATCAGTTATCTCCCGTTAATTACCCTCTCCAAGTTCTCCACTGCTTGAACAGGGTATTGAACTCACACACTTGGGGGTCCTGTCATTGGATCTGACAACGCGTTTATCCGCTGTGCCAGGTGTACTTGTAAATAGTGCGATGTAACTTTACTTACAATGTTCAGATTCAAAGAAAACATTCAGAATTTCAAAAGTCTTTGTTCATTCAGACATTGAAAATATTTTGGGTATTATGAAATGGCGAAATTAATAAACTTTTATAAAGTATAAATCTGTGTATACTTATAGTGTTTGTGGACAAAGAAAACATTAAGACTTTCAAAATTTTGTGTCCATTCAGTCACTTAAAAATATTTTGATTATTATTAGATGGTGAAGTTAATAAATTTTTATCAAGTAAAAATGTGTTTACTTATAGCGTTCGTAATAAAAAAAACACATTCAGAATTTTAAACTTCTGTATCCATTCCGTCACTAGAAAATATTTTGGTTATTATGAAATGGTGAAATTAATAAACTTTTATAAAGTATGAAAACAAATTTATTTGAGCTTTTTCGATGAATCCTGCTATATGTCGCAAAAAAAGAAGATAGCAGACCTGATAATGCCAATTTTGGCAAGAATAATGTATTGACAAATCCAAGAATATCATGTCTTATGTCTCTGAGATGAGTTATTCTATCAATTTACTCTTTTTACATCGTTCGGACGGACTGTTATCCTCATCTTTTTGTCATATTCACGACGTTTCTGCCATTGTATAACAATAATGATGAGGACAACTGTGCAAACAATGTAAATAGTGTTGTTATGTGTTATCCATCCTCTTATATGGCACAGAATGCTGGACAATTTTCCCACTGAAAACCAAGCACCAGAAATATGGTTCTGCAGAAGAATAGGCAAAATTCCATGGACGGAGCGATTAAGCAACAACGAAATCTTAAATAAAATAACAATGGAAAAAAAAAAAACACTTCTACTCAGAATCAGAAAAAGAGAACTGAAATTCATTGGACCAAAAATGAGAGCTTGGAGAATTTAACCTTCACGGGGAATATTGGGAGCAACAAAGATAGAAAAATGGAGCGAGCGACTTCCCTAACGAGACTGTGTGAATGGATAGCCGAAGGCGGGGGGGGGGAGACTTAGTTAATAAAGAAAAAAATGCTAAAGTCCAAAAGAAACAAGTAGTTGTGGAGAGCCACGATAGCCTGTGTCCTGAAGGGTGTCGGTACAGAGAAAAAGAAGAATGTGAAAAAAAGAAGAAGAGAAAGGAAAGGGAGAAGAGAAAGAAAAAGAAGAAAAAAGAAAAAGAAGAAAAAAGAAAGAGAAAAAGGAGGAAAACGAAAAAAAGAAAAGAAAAAGAAGAGGAAAAGAAGAAAAAGAAAAAGAAGAAGAAAAAGAAAAAGAATAAGAAAAAGTAGAAGAATAAGAAAAAAGATGGAGATTGAGAAAAAGAAAAAGAAAAGGAAAAAAGAAAAGAAGAAGCAAAAAAGAAGACGAAGAAGAAAAATGTTAAGAAGAAAAAATGTTAAGAAGAAAAAGAAAAAAAGACGATGAAGAGAAAGAAGAAGAAAAAGAAAATGAAGCATAAGTAAAGAAGGAGAAGAAAAAAGAAGAAAGAAAAGAAGAGAAAGATTAAGAAAAATAAGATGAAGAAGAAAAAAAGTAAAAAAAGTAAAAGAAGAAAAAAAAAAAGAAGATGAAAAAAAAAAAGGAGAAGAAAATAAGAAAAGAAAAAAGTAGAAAAGAATAACAATTAGAAAAATATTCTTGAATTCTGCACACAATATTTTTTAATTACAAAAGAAGAATCGTTATATTTTTATCATATCTCCCGTCACATTAGAAGAGCTGTATGAATATATGATGAGAAATGTTTTCGTTCGTTTGCTTTTGTTTGCTGTTGTTTGTCTAACGGCATATCAACTCATTTTTGTTCATTTAATGCCAAAATTTAATTTTCTCAGGATCTTTTAAAGTCATAAAAAGATATGTTATTCTGCCTTCATAGTTGAATACGTGGTAGATAATACTCAGCTTTTGTACTTATACATGTTTGTCTTAATATAATTACCAGGAGGCAGCGAAATGTGTGTTTTATATTTTTTTTTTTTTTTGTTGAAATTATATTTTAAAATAGAGTTTGACGTCTTTAATATATATGGCTTAATGTCATAAAAGAGATATTCCATGTTGGTTATTTGGTTGAGTTTGTTTAGCCACACGTCAACTTCAATGGGTATTTCAATATAAATGCATTAAATAATTTTATGGTTTCTACTAAATATATTTTGAATGCAACTATATGCCTTCAAGTAAGTAATGATACGAAATGTATTCTGCTAGTTATGTTTCTTGAAAAATATATTGTTGCTAATTTTACTATAAATAGATATAGTTGGTGAGTTTTTCAACTACAGATGAAATGTATAATTAGGACCCTGACAGGTACTACCACCCCGGGAACAACAGCAATTAAGATATGGTTCCACGTTCCTCAAAACTTTCAATATCCCGATCAGAGACCTTCCTAGTTCGATTACTCCCTCACATTTAAAGAAACGCACACACAGACAAATATATGAATATTATTATTCGGACTATTGTCCTCATCTTTGTCGCCATATTTATTACAACGTTTCGGCCTTCTTCAGGTTGTTGGAATGTCGAACTGAACCCTTTATTTCACTCACTGGGGTAGACTGTTCTAGTTCCACGTGCCATGTCTAATGGATGTCAGTTATCAGTTATCTCCTGTTAATTCCCCTCTCCAAGTTCTCCACCGCCTTAACCATGTATTCAACTCACACTCTTTGGGTCCTGTCACTGGATCTAACTAACGCCTTTATCCACTGTGCCATAAGTCCTTGAGGATATCGTGTATGAATTTCTGGGTATTATAAACAGTAACCATTTTTTACCAGTTCTCATATTTTCAATTTTTTGCAAAAGAGTGGAATTAACAGGAGATAACTGATAACTGGCATAAAGCGAAATAAAGGCTTCAGTTCGACATTCCACCACCTGATGAAGGCCGGAGCGTATAACGGCTGAAACGTTGTAATAAATATGGCGACAAAGATGAGGACAATAGTCCGAATAATGTAAATAGTGTACATAATACCTCATCTCAGAAATATAGACAGATACTGAAGAGCCGAAACGTTGTAATAAATATGGCGACAAAGATGAGGACAATAGTCCGAATAATGTAAATAGTGTACATAATACCACATCTCAGAAATATAGACAGATACTAAAGGGCCGAAACGTTGTAATAAATATGGCGACAATGATGAGGGCAATAGTCTGAATAATGTAAATAGTGTACATAATACCTCATCTCAGAAATATAGACAATCACATGAATGTTTGGATTTAGACATCAAATATCTATTTCTTGTTGCAAGTACTAATCCAGAGACAGTTCAGACTTCAGGTAAGTGCTTGAACATGTGAATATACCTATGGATAATTAGACGCCATGATGAATCAGCAGAAGTATTCAAAATATCATAGTTTCCATTCAAATTTATATACCTCATCGTATGGAGTATCTTACGTTGTTTCTTTTAAAAAGATATTTCCAACCAACCGCCCCACGCGGTCAGATGTGGGACAAAGTTGAATTTACGTGGGAGACAAGCCAAAAGGATATTTGCCAACCACCCCACGCGGTCAGATGTGGGACAAAAGCCGAATTTAACGTGCCGAGACAAGACAAAAGGATATTTGCCAACCGCCCCACAAGGTCAGATGTGGGAAAAATGCCGAATTTAACGTGCAGACAAGACAAAAAGGATATTTAGTCAACAGCCAGACGCGGTCAGATGTGGACAAAGCTGAATTTAACGTGGGGAGACAAACAAAAGGATATTTGCCAACCGCCCCACGCGGTCAGATGTGGGACAAAGCCGAATTTAACGTGCGGAGACAAGACAAAGGATGTTGCCAACCGCCCACGCGCTCAGATGTGGGACAAAGCCGAATTTAACGTGCGGAGACAAGACAAAAGGATATTTGCCAACCGCCCCACGCGGTCAGATGTGGGACAAAGCCGAACCGAAAACGAAGACAAGACAAAAGGATGTTACCAACCGCCCCACGCGGTCAGATGTGGGACAAAGCCGAATTTAACGTGGGGAGACAAGACAAAAGGATGTTGCAACCACCCCACGCGGTCAGATGTGGGACAAATGCCGAATTTAACGGGAGACAAGACAAGACAAATGTGGGATGAATTTAATGCGGGAGATGACAACAACCGCTTACGCGGTGGGGATGTGGGACAAAGCCGAATTTAACGCGGAGACAAGACAAAAGGATATTTGCCAACCGTCTACGCGGTCAGATGTGGGACAAAGCCTGAATTTAACGTGCGGAGACAAGACAAAGGATGTTACAACCGCCCCACGCGCCGATGTGGGACAAAAGCCGAATTTACGTGGGAGACAAGACAAAAAGGGATATTTGCCAACCGCCCCACGCGGTCAGATGTGGGACAAAGCCGAATTTAACGTGGGGAGACAAGACAAAAGGATATTTGCCTTACATGGTCAGATGTGGGACAAAGGGAATCGAATTTAGCGAAGAGACAAGACAAAGGATATTTGCCAACCTTACGCGGTCAGATGTGGGACAAGCCCGAATTTAACGTGGGGAGACAAGACAAAGGATATTGCCAACCTCCACGCGGTCAGATGTGGGACAAGCCGAATTTAACGTGGGGAGACAAGACAAAAGGATGTTGCCAACCGCCCCACGCGGTCAGATGGGACAAAGCCGAATTTAACGGGGAGACAAGACAAAAGGATATTGCCAACCGCCCCACGCGGTCAGATGTGGGACAAAAGCCGAATTTAACGTGCGGAGACAAGACAAAGGATGTTGCAACCGCCCCACGCGGTCAGATGTGGACACAAAGCCGAATTTAACGTGCGGAGACAAGACAAAAGGATATTACAACCGCCCCACGCGGTCAGATGTGGGACAAAGCCGAATTTAACGTGGGGAGACAAGACAAAAAGGATGTTACCATCCACCCCACGCGGTCACATGTGGGACAATGCCGAATTTAACGCGGGGAGACAAAGACAAAGGATATTTGCCAAACGCCCCACGCGGTCAGGATGTGGGACAAAGCTGAATTTAACGTGGGGAGACAAGACAAAAGGATGCCATAAATCCGCCCCACGCGGTCAGATGTGGGACAAAGCCAATTTAACGTGCGGAGACAAGACAAAGGATATTTGCCAACCGCCCCACGCGGTCAGATGTGGGACCGGAATTTAACGTGCGGAGACAAGACAAAAGGATATTTGCCAACTGCCCCACGCGGTCAGATGTGGGTGGGAATTTAACGTGCGGAGACAAGACAAAGGATTAAACGCTCCACGCGGTCAGATGTGGACAAAAGCCGAATTTAACGTGGGAGACAAGAAAAGGATATTTGCCAACCGCCCCACGCGGTCAGATGTGGGACAAAAGCCGAATTTAACGGGCCGAGACAAGACAAAAGGATGTTGCCAACCGCCCCACGCGGTCAGATGTGGGACAAAGCCGAATTTAACGTGGAGACAAGAGAAAAGGATATTTGCCAACCGCCCCACGCGGTCAGATGTTTGGACAAAGCCGAATTTAACGTGGGCCGAGACAAGAGACAAAAGGATATTTACCAACTGCCCCACGCGGTCAGATGTGGGACAAAAGCCGAAAATTTAACGTGCGGAACAAGACAAAGGATATTTGCCAACCGCCCACGCGGTCAGATGTGGGACAAAGCCGAATTTAACGTGCGGAGACAAGACAAAAAAGGATGTTGCTTAACCGCCCCACGCGGTTAGATGGTGACAAAAGCCGAATTTAACGTGCGGAGACAAGACAAAAGGATATTTGCCAAATCGCCCCACGCGCGATCGGGATGTGGACAAAGCCGAATTTAACGTGAGGAGACAAGACAAAAGGATATTTGCCAACCGCCCCACGCGCTCAGATGTGAATTTAACGTGGGAGGACAAGCCGACCCCATTTGGACAACGGAATTTAACGGCGAGACAAGACAAGACAAACGCCCCACGCGCTCAGATATGAATTTAACGGGGAGACAAGCCCAAACCGCGGTCACATGTGGGACAAAAGCCGAATTTAACGTGGAGGAGACAAAAGGATACAAACCGCCCCCACGCGGTCAGATGTGGGACAAAGCCGAATTTTGCAGACAAGACAAAGGATATTTGCCAACTGCTCCACGCGGTCAGATGTGGGACTAAGCCGGGTTCGCGTGCCGAGACAAGACAAAAGGATATTTGCCAACCGCCCCGCGCTCGGGATGTGGGACAAAGCCGAATTTAACCCCCCCCTTTCCAAAAAAAAAAGCCCAACCTC